>CANYCX010683424.1:0-17782 GCA_948193385.1 Breynia disticha f. nivosa
ATGTTTCTAGGTAGGTTTTGTGTTTGGGGAGGCTTAGGGAAATGGTTCTAGGGTTGGGAGAGTGTTTGGGAGTATTTGGGGAGTTTTTCTCCTGGTTTTGGCTTGTTTCCACCCTTTTAATGGCATGTCCAGAACTTTGCTAACGTATGTTTATTTCACAATTAACGTACGTTAGTCAAAATGAGATTCTGGGCAAACATACAAGAATAACATATGTTATTCTTGTCATTAACATACATTATTCCATAAAATGTAAGATAACGTACGTTAATTGACAAGTAACGTACGTTAACTAGGCTCATACTGCATATTTTCCATGTCTTTACTCTCCTTCAATCCCCGACATATGTATTCATGTACATACTCTATTTCCAATCAAACTAAACATTATTCCAACAATAATTAGACATTTTTTGCGGTGTTACAGCATAACTTAGCAAAAACTTAAATAGTTTAGGGAATTCACCTTGGAAATTGATAAGAGACATGTCCAGAACATGCTCTAAAGTAATTAATGTATAAGAAACATCCTATACAACCTTCAAGTCACAAAAAATGTGTCACAGTACCTGCCTTTTATTTGACCTCACTTTATGTTCACACTGAGGACTAGTGTTTACGAATAGGGTGAGTGATATCTATATCTTTGGTATATTCTAATATAATGAGTGTTATTAGGAAAATAAATTAAATTATTACCTTAGATCAATGTATGGCGATGGCCAAGAAGTAAAACAGTGAGATTAGGTCTTATATAGGCACACGGCCAAAGAATTAAAGGAGGAGAAGGAGAGATGAAAACCCTAATCCTAATCCATATCAAATTCCTAATTTTAAGCTACTTATACTAGTTTGATCTAAATTCAAACTTTTGAATTATAAATTAATTAGGATTAGATAAGGATTATAGTGGATAAATATGATTCCTTATTCTCCCACAAACAATCATGTTTTTAATACAAAACTTGTCTTAAAACATGACCTAATCTTATTCCTATTAGAACTCTTTTATCCACATGATTACATTCTTAATTAATGCAAAATCAACCTTAATCATTGGTTGTCTGTTTTTCCTAATTTTATTGGGCCAACATTGTGTCCAATTTACACATATTAAAGCCTCATATATTTGTCCTTAATAAGGCCTAAATATACATTCGAAATGAAAATATCAATTTTACTCTTTTCAGACATAGTCTTTATGTTCGATCCTATAGGAACATTAAATGTTGAAAATTGGAATAATTAATTCCTAAAGATCATAAACAAACACTCGCAAAATATTATGACATCTCAAATTAAATGAAGATGTTATGAAATTCGTTCTGATAAAACAGCAGACAGCACGAACATTAGCACGCCCTCGTGCTCATCGCTGAGGATCAGCACGACCTTGTGCTCATCCTAGAAATTTGGCACGCCCTCGTGTCGAATTTATTGTAGAACCAGATCGTGCACAATTAAAAAAAATCATGTGCTAAGAATGCACGACATGACTTTGTGTCTGCTGGGTTAATTGAACAGTACGTATGCTGATTGATTCACTTTCAAACAAAGTAGAGTAAGCTAGTAGGTGAATCAGAGAAACCCTAGAACAGTGAGGAGGTAAATTCCAATAAGAAGAAACTTGGTTTCTTGTTAGAATTAAAGCCCAAAGTCATTTAGGGTAAGCTTTTTCTTCTTTTGCATAGAGATTGGAATTAAGCTTGCTGAATCACTGATGTTATGAGGTTAAGAAGTGGAGTTTGATTGCTGAAGATATAATAGATAATGATTTGAGAGTGGTTAATTGTGTTAAAGTGTTTTAGAGTATTGGAAATGTAATAACCATAAGCTTAGAAGCTTAAATTCATAAGGAAGGTTGTTATGAATCTGAGATTGAGCATTAAGAGGCTAAGTTGGATGATTTCAGTTATGAAATGAGTAAAGGAATAAGTAATTAACAATTCTTATATGATTGTATTTGTCTATGGGGATCTAGACGAATATCGGATCGAAGTTCGCGCTAGACACTGACTTCGTAAAATAGTCGACACAAGGGATTTATATGGGGCTTCCAAGTAAGTATGTTATGTGGGACTCAAATTTAAAACCTTTTATTTTCAAATACTTTCCAAAATCCTTCTAAAACAAAGATTTATAAAAAGAGTTATATAAAATACAATAATTTCAATACATAAAATCATAACAATTTTTGCTCAATTCAAACTCTTTTACAAATAATCTGGTTTGCTAAACACGTGCTTGAATCCTCCTCGTGGCAATCCTGCTAAACCTGCACAACATTAAAACAATAAAAGGGGGTGAGTATAATGATATACTCAGTAAGTGTTAAACAAAACATTGTTAAAATGAAGTGTAGGGGTCCAGTTAGCACGGGCGTGCTGATGAACACGACGTCGTGCTCATTCCTTCATTCCCAAATGACTGTCATGTTTAAGCACGAGATCGTGCCCTTACAAATTTATCCAGATGAATATACAGCACGAGGGCGTGCTGAGGTTCTGCTTTCATCTTATATTTTCGTTCATTAATCAATTCTCAGTAAACAAGGTCATTTAACTATTAAGCATTCCTAGAACACTTAATATACCATATCAATAGTATTTAAACATCAAAACACTCATATAACACTCTTGCTTGCACATTCACTATCATAAAAGCATATGAACCAACACACTGAAAACACATATATACTTCTCATATGAACATATATCTTTCATGTGTATAGTTTATGTGTATAATTATATTCTAACATCATCTTCAATTCAACCTTTTGTAATATATTTACTTACATACAAATCACACTATACCACATTTCAATATGTCAAATACAATATACATTTGTTTATCATAACATCCTTTACATCCATACTTGTCCATTTCTTAAAAACATATATCCTCATAATCAATCTCATTTCATAATCAATCAAATGCAATCAGCATTCATTAGTCACAAAGTAGTAATCAAACATGCTAATTATGAATGTCAATGTCAAATATGCATATGAATGCAAATGCAAAGACATGCGAATGCCCCGGGGTCTTCCTTTCTCATTTCACTTTCCTTTCTGTTTTCTCACGTCCCTTGGACGGCATCGTTCCTTGATCGGCATCGAGCTCTCGACCGGAATCATCTCAGGCCATGCCTATTTCTCATTTCTCATTTCACATACCGTGTCATATGCAAATGCAACACTATGAATGTCAATGCACTCATATTCATTTCAATCAAGTATGCTCACATGCTCAGTTACATTTAACAAGCCCTACATGTTTTTCATCAGCATATAATCAACCTTAAGTCAATTCCTCAAAGGAGCATACTTATCACGTTCATACATCATATATGAACAAAGTAAGATTATATCATTCTAATCAATTAAACATCAACATGCTCATCTCTTTTACCACACATATGAATCATCAAATCCATCAATTATTCATAAGAACAACAAGTATATATATATACATATATAATCATAAGCATGTACATTCAATTAAAATCAAATAAGCAATAAAGCTTACAATTAATCCACACTATTCCTAAGAACACATTTCAATTCCATTCACACAATTATGGATCAATCATTATTCAAATAATCATAATTTGTAAGTGTAAGAACACTTACCTCGGCTAAAATACGTAATCGCACAATAACGACACCGACTAAGCTTAATCCGCTCGTCATACGAATTCTCGTGTATGAATTAATCACATCAACAACATTAATTTACCTTACTTACATTGATTCTAACTTAGAATCATTTATCCTCCTTTTAAAATATCAGTTCTTAATCACTTAGTAGCATTTATCATGAACATTCCTTACTAAAATCAACTAAAACATGTTTTACATGTTCTAAGCTTTAAATATAAGTTGAATCAAGCTCATTTTCATCAATTATACCCTTTTTAAACCTCAATTTTAGTTCACCACAAACTAACCCTCAAACCCCAATTCATCACTAAAAACTTCAAGAGAATTATCAAAATCATCCAATTTTACTTACCTTGATGATTTTGGTGATGAATTTGCAAGAAATTATGTAGTTTTCCTTGCCTATTTGCCTCTCTTTAGCTAATTTAGGGTTTTAGTCAAAGGTTGGAAGAGTTTGGCTCTGTTTTGAAAATGCTACAAATGAAACTATTTCATTTTAAATACCAGCATGGTCGACACGACCTGGGCACGGCTCGTGCTTCAAGATCGTGCTGACCATTTTCTGATTTTTCTTTTTATTTCAAAAAATTTGGAATTTCCTGGAAAATTGCTTGAGCACGGGGTCGTGCTGAAGGCACGGGGTCGAGCACGGGGTCGTGCACAAGGTCGTGCTGATGGCACGTCACGCTCAGCTTTTGTTTTGTGCATTTTCCTGATTTTTCATCCGATTCGATTCCGTTTCAATCTATTTTTTTAACATATTTTAGGGCGTTACAGTTCATGACCATCCATATGGGATCAACACTCGATACTCTGGTGTCTATACTATTGTTCAATAGGTACTATACTATTGTTCAATAGGTATACTTGCCTAGCGAGCCATAGTTTTAGTACCGTTCGGGCGTATCAACTTCTAATTTAATTCAATGTATTGATGCAAACAATTCATCCATATATGGAATGAAGAGCCAAGATTGTCATATTTTTATGTAAAGGTCACTACCCAGTTGCCTTCAGGCCATTTGTTGATCATCGAATTTGAGATCCTCTTGTGAAATTGAGTAATTTTTTTGGAGAGTTAACAAGTTCCATTGTGACAATTTCTAATTTAAATATTTTAGAAGAGAATATCATAGTGACTTTGTACAAGCTTGAAAGTATATTTCCTCTGCCATTGTTTGAATCAATGGAACATCTTACCATTCATTTACTTTATGAGGCCGTACTAGTTGGACCTATACAATATCGATAGATGTATCTTTTTGAAAGGTACACATATTTTAATAGCATATGCTTATTTAAATTGTCATTGATTATTTTAAGTTGTAACATAAATTTTTTTTACAAATTTTAGATATTTATGTACATTGAAGTAGACAATTACAATAAATCCAAGGTTGAAGGCTCAATAAAGAATGCATATATTGTGAAGGAGACAACAACATTTTGTTCATAGTATTATGAACAATCTCTTTTTGTCTAACTCACTTCCTTTTTTCTTTGTGAGTTTTGGGAATATTCCCATTCATAGGTCCGAGATCCGTATCTATGAATTGAAAGGTCCGAATGATCAACTTTGCAATCAGCTGTTAGAACCAATAGGTCTTCAAATCGTTCATTTGAAAAAATTGAAACCCTTTTTATTGGATGATCATGATACTTCCCAAAAATCTAAATTTTTTCATAACAATTGAACGTAACATTGTCCAAGATGATTTACTTGAAGGTGTTGATCTTGATGATTCATCAGTTTTCATGTTTCCTAGAAGACCAGTTGGAGGGTCATCACGCAAACACTTGAATGATAATGAATATCATGTCATTCAGATGTATGTTCTGTGTAATTGTTCTAAAGTACAATCATTCATACAGTACGTATGAAAAATATAAATTTTTTTCATATGTATTTGGAATTAATTTTTTGTATTTACTGATTCAATTGGTTTATACTTGCAGAAATTATTTGAAAACAATTGTATGTCGTAGAATACCAAACATTACTGCGGCTCAGGAGAGTATTATCGTTGATAAATATTTTGCAGAATAGTTTTACCAGTTCGTAAGTACAACTTTTATTCGATTTTATTTAGCTGTAAATTTGTATTTCTTAGATGTGTTTATATATCAGGTGCAGAAACAAACACGGGTGACATTTGATGAGAGATTGAAATGACTTGCAAAAGGGCCAATTCAGGAGGTGCAAACTTTCACAGCTTTCATCTACAATGGATACAGATTTTACGCCAAATCTCATTCAACTAGCTGATATACAAATAGCTATAGTATTTGTGTTCGCAGATCTTATCATGGAGTCGTGTATGACAAATTTTTTAGAGAAATTGATCAAATAATTGAACTGCAGTATTTGGGACCATGTGTTAAAAAATTAGTTGTATTTGAATGTGATTGGTACGACACTTCAACTGTTTCTGGGATGAGAAGAAATACAAATTTAAATTTCGTTGAAGTGAATACATCAAGACAACTTAATACTGCGGACAGATTCAAACTTTCGGCATAGGTAGATAAAATATTCTATTTATTTTATCCAGTGTGGCGTCAAGATTTGTCCAACTGATCAGTTGTCAACAAAATTAAATCCGTTCATAATTCTGAATTAATAAGGCAACGTGACGAGCGAGATTCAGTTGAACACCAATCAACACAAACGGAAAGATTGAAGAATGCAGAAGATGAAGACATTAAACTTCCTGTGCGATTACACGATTCGACTGCATTGGTGTATAATGAAATTGCAAATGAAATTCAAAATGCGGATGATGACTTCCCCCGATGATACAATCGAAGAATATACAGAAGAAACTGAATCACCACTTACTGATGTTAAGTTATAAATAAAGTGGCGAAAAATTTAAAAAATATATATCTTATTTTTTCTCGAAATTTGAGTAAACCTAACGTCAAAATTTGACGTAAAATATGAGCAGACATACAATTTCTTATATGTTGAATGTACGAAAAGTTGGACTGCCAGATTTACGTTGAAATTCGACACAAATACCATTCCGTCGAATTTCAACGGAAAAGAAATGTATATATTCCACCCGTCAGCTTCATTTTCTCTCTTTACTTGATATAAATTTGTTTAGCATAAACAAATCATCAAGTACGTGTTAAATGCAGTTTTTCATTTATGTATTTTTATTTGTTTTTTTTGTTTTACTAATTCGAATTTATGTTTAATTTGTAGAATGTCGAGCAGCCCAGGTTATGGTTGGGGTAGTACACCATTTCTCGATCCTGAATTGATGAATTTAGAAGCCTGACAACAATTTGAGGAAGATCCATTTCAGATGGGGCATGAGGATACTATTGTCCCTGACTATTTACGATGATTAAATTATTGAGAAGTTCGCTGCGTTAGCTGAGAATAATCATAAAATTATATACGTTTACAAAAATTCGAGCATGTAAGATTAAAAATTTAACGACCCAATTTCCATATTACATTTTTAAATATCATTTCTATTTTGTTAACTAACAAATTTGGTCTGTTGAAACAAAATTAAACAAACAATAAATGTTTCAGGAGCATGATCCAAGTTTCGAAAGAAATTGACTGTCGGGATAGGAAATTGACACAATATCCCGCAACATATAGGGAGATTGGTACTTTGAATGGAAGGTATTATATTTTTTTAATAATTATAGAAATGCAATTTCACTCTATGTTGTTATTATTATTAAATTTGTCAATTATTAATTATATAACTCATTTTACAAATGTAGACCAATTTTACTTGACATAAGAATTTGTCAGACATCTCGTACGAGAAATTTTACAACATGTGGAGCACTCAGGTCAACAAACAGTTACACGATATTGTCGGTAATATCAAAGAGCTCCTCCTGACCAGAAGCCTGCTCACTTATCGCAAGAGATGTTTGATGTTATACGAGTCGAAGCTGACACACCACAAGAAAGACAGCGCTCAGTGATAAATCGTCGGAATAGGCAAGCTAATCCTTCGTTACATACCAGAGGGGCGATGTCACACCTTCAGCATCACCATCAACTGGTAAATTAATAATTCATAAATTTATTTCAATTAATTTAAATTTATGTTTAACGTCTTCAAATATTATTTTCTCTGCAGAAGAATCGTTGATCCTCATGAGTTGTATGTGCATCTTTATACGCAACGACACGACGGTGTGAACTTCGTCAATGAGTTGAGCAGATAAATGTAAGTATGATTGAATTTTTCAAATGTTATTGCTAATGTTGCTAATTATGCTATTATTCAAACTTATATTACATTATGTTAACAATGTTCTTTGCAGACTCAGTATTGTGAGATATTGAAATAGCGACTGCCCACTCTTGATTCACAACCTACTCAAGAGGATCGTCGGGCATCATTTCTACTGGCTGCTGGAGGTGTTAGGCCAGATGGTTCGATTTCTGGTTTTGGTACCTATGCACGTGCATTCTACAAGAACGAACCTTGGCTTTCACGCACAACTCAGATGCAAGCTGCATTTGACGCACGTTTTCATAGTATGGAGGAACAGTTTCATGCTATGGAGGCAGAGAGTGAAGCTGATCATCGACGCATGGAAGAAGATCATCGCCGCATGGAATTAGATTGCCTTCGAATGAAAGAAGATCATCAACGCATTACAACGAATGGATTAAGATGTTTCAGGCTAATCCACCATCATCATTGCGACTGGACAATCTAATTCGCTTGACACTGATGATGACGAGATGCAACCTTAGTTTTAGATTTTTTTTTTCCTTTATGTATTAAAAGTTAAACTAGCATTATAATATTATTTCATTCTCTTTCCTATATTACGTAAGTTATTTATTACTTAAACAATTTAATTAATTTTTTTCCTTAACTTTTATCGATATACCAAAATGTTATATTATGCTATATTAAATTACGTAGAAAGGTAAAATTTAGGATGAAAAAATGAAGAAAAAATTTGGGAGAAATTGATTTTGGCGCGCTATTAAGAACTCACAAACTCATTGAACCTCCATTTACTTTTCCTCTTCTCACAAACATCCAAACAATTTCTAAGATTATTAAGGAAAAAATTAAAAAGTAAGATTAACTGAGCTAATAATGTAAAAAAAAAATAAAGTAAATATCAAACTTTGAGTGAGACTTGCAGTGTGTTTGAATGAGAATTTTTTGAGGTAAGTGAGTTTTATAAAGAAAGTGTAGTAAAAAAAACCTTGTTTTGAGACCTGAAACACACTATACGGATTACGCATGTTATAAGTAGGCATGTAAGGTTTTTGAATCTTGCTTTTTTGGAGATGGTCCATCTAATGCTTTGGTGGACAAATTTTAGGAAATGGATTGAGTTAACCCACAAATCAAAGGTTGAGATTTAACAAATTAGTCTGTATTTCTTCTTTAGTGCCGCTACAGAGCCAGAGAACGAACTCCATACTTTCACTGTATTGATTGACCCCTTTTAGTACTGAACCGACAAACAAATAATAGTAGATGGTCCATCTAATGTATTTCCATTGTAAGGTGTTATTCAGTTAGTGCATGCCCAGTTGTTTGACACAATCTCTCTCTTACATTACATTACGTTATATAACTCCCTCTCTCTCTCTCTCTATATATCCTTTCACTTGTTTGTGGAGCCAAATATCTTCCTTCTCCTCCTCCAACTCCATCCTTAAACAACCTCTCTTTTAAATATTCCATTTCTGCAATTTCCAATACCTTCACTTTATACTATTCTATACTACATCCGTTTGTTTTCCATTTGTCTCTCTTTGTTCCACCACTTTCCTCATTCTAATCAATAAATATTACACCAATTTAAAAACCAACTCTGCTTCTTTCTTTATTCTTCAACCTCTCCTTTTCATTTTTTACTTCTTTTTATTCATCTACCAAGCTACACTTCTATATGCTGCTACTACAAAACAACTTCTTGTTCCATCTGGGTTCTCTTTATTTTACTTGATGGACTTTCAGTAGATTCTCTCTCACATTTCCCTCTAATGGATCTTGAAGCTGTAGTTCATCACAATCCAATCAAGGTTTGAGCTTCACCTTTCATTTATCTAATCAAAACATAAACAATGACACTCTTTTTCAGCTAAACTAATTCTTGTTTTTTAATATATTTCAGCATAATTCATGGAAAACAGTATTCACTTTAGCTTATCAAAGCTTGGGAGTTGTGTATGGAGATTTAAGTACTTCACCTTTGTATGTCTATAAGAGCACTTTTGCTGAGGACATACAACACTCAGAGACTAATGAGGAGATATTTGGGGTCTTATCTTTTGTGTTTTGGACGTTAACACTAATTCCACTTCTTAAGTATGTGTTTATAGTACTTAGAGCTGATGATAATGGTGAAGGTGGTACTTTTGCTTTGTATTCATTACTCTGTCGCCATGCCAGAGTTAGTTCCCTACCAAATTGCCAACTTGCCGATGAGGAACTATCAGAGTACAAGAGAGATGGGTCTGGTTCTCATAATAAGATTGGTTTTGGGTCAAATCTGAAATCAACTTTGGAGAAGTGTTGGTGGTTGCAGAGGTTGTTACTTATTTTGGCTTTGATTGGGACTTGTATGGTCATTGGAGATGGAGTGCTCACACCAGCAATTTCCGGTATTTCTTGTGGTTATAATATTTATGAGTTTTCGATTTATTCATGCTGTTAATTTTTATAATTGACAATACTTTGATTTTTTTTGTTGTATTTGCAGTATTTTCAGCAGTTTCTGGTCTTGAGCTCTCCATGTCGAAGGAGCATCATCAATGTAAGTTTCTTTCTCCATTTAATCTTGGAACAATTAGCTTTTTTTATTTTTCACAATAACTTTCCTTAAAAGATTGTCCTGGAAGGTTTCATTGAATTTGTCTAAATATTCTAACTTGTACGAATTGCACAAGTTTTAAGACTGATATTTCTGAATTAATTGAGGTCCAAGTTATGACATTTGGAAAAAAATAGACCAGTAATTAACATTTCACAGAGAATTCTTCTATTTCCTTGCGAACATCAATTTAAAGTTGCACCAAAAAACAGTTTCTCAAAGTTGATTGAATCATATCAGCATAATATCATCAGCACCTTTACCATGTTTATGCTGATATTGCAACTAGCAGTTTTTTATGCAGTGCAGAATATACGCTGTAATAGCAGATAGATGAGTATGGTTAGATGAGTAGCATCTCCTTTTCACATGTGTCATATTCAGATATGGAAAAGTGTTGAACCTTCTAGGCTTTATCTTCCTCCATTGGTGAAAACCAGACGTGAAGTTAATAGAGAAACGAACTTGTACCTAATTTTTTGCCAGCAGCATAAACTGTGGCGGGTCCCTGCAGGTCTAGAATTGGGACAAACTTGCTTGATTAATCAAGTCAAATCACTATCAAGCTAATATAATATAATTACTTTCGTAATCGAGATAATCAAGTTGATAAGTATCCACTTTTATAATAAAGTAGTGATGCAGCATTTAAAACACTAGAATATATAAAGTTTTGGCTTTTGAGTTGAGATGCTATAATAGTGCGGTTAAAAAGGTGATTTAGATTGGATAAGACAATGAGGAGTAGGCATAATGGAATATGTGGTTATCTCATTAGTTTCTCTAGTTAGTATGGCGAGGCAGAGACTGGTCAAATCAAGGTGATGAATCCATGATGACCACTGCTGAACTCAATCTTTCTTAACTCAATACTTATGTACTATTCAATCATCTATTTTGCTTGTTTTTAATGTTAAGACCTAAATACTGATCCCAAGTCATTCGGCTTGTTGTACTCCCTCCATTCCACAATAGATGTCGTTTAAGGTTTTGTATATAAATTCCAAATCAAGAGTTGGTATTAAATTGACTATTATGCTATTTGACTTTAGTATATCAATAAAATTATTAAATTAGATTTGTATTGCTCAAAAATTAAATTTGTATTGAAAATGTAAAACACAATATTGAAAAAAAAATATTAAATTTTGCATCGAAAGTGTAAAATGATAAATAATATAGAAAAACATACTTTTCTAAAACGACATATATTATAGAAAAACATACTTTTTAAAAACGACATATATTATGCGACGGAGAAAGTGTTAGATATAATCTTTTTTAGTGCTGCCAAGAGTACCATGAAAATGTTTGAATCCATTTTGGCAAGTATGCACTATAAAAATTCAGTTTGTACACTTACATTTTTAGTTTGAGAAAAACCGAATCCGATTATGTTTAATTGATCTTTAGCTAGTTGGGTTGTTTCTTTAATAACTGTAATGATGTTTTTGATTTATGGGCATGGTGTTAAATTCAGATAATTTTTCTTATAATCAATCAACAACTCTTGTTAAGTTTAGTGCTTGATTAAAGTTGCTAAATTTTTTGTATTGTCCGTATAGTAAGTGTGTTTTTCCGTCGAAGCGATTTCTAACTTGTTGCTGCCTATTCAAGTGGCGAAATGAAGTTTATTTTGTGTTTGTGAATGTTGAGAAACACACCAAACTCAACTCTTTTGCACTTTATTAATTTCAGTCCATACATTAAACCGTTTGCTGGAAAATCTAGAAACATGAAGAACATGTTCTTGGTGTTCATCAGTCCAGATTTCCAGAAAATTCCAACAATCCTAGCTATATCTATTTATGATAAGCAAAACTGCTTATTTTATCTGGTTAGTTGGTCTTTATGGTGCCTTTTAGTAATTATCTGGTGTTCTTAGCTACCTGTGAAGAATGTGGTCTCCACTGGTTTGTAATTGGATCTGCGCTGTGGTGTCTGCTGATGATGTTTCATGAACTCCGCTACAGTAATTTCACAGTTGATATGCTTGTTATCCTTTTTGAGACTATAAGAAGACTGATTAATTTCCTTTTATGTGAATTAGCCAGTATGCTAGCTACAAGATCATGCTAATTTTTTCATCAGAAAAAAGAAGAAAATGCATTTTCTTGAGTATTTAAGCAAATGAATTACAAACGCAAAACGATATTTCCTCAAAGTTTATTGATTCTGCAGATGTGGAACTTCCAGTAGCATGTGCCATACTGGTATTTTTGTTCGCCCTCCAACATTATGGAACACATCGCGTAGGATTCATATTTGCACCCATAGTGGTTACCTGGCTACTATGTATCAGTTCTATTGGTGTGTACAATATTGTGCACTGGAACCCGCATGTCTACCAGGCACTTTCTCCATACTACATGTACAAATTTTTGAAGAAGACTCGAAGGGGAGGTTGGATGTCATTGGGTGGGATTCTGTTATGTATGACAGGTGAGACATTCTGCTGTCTGCCATTGATATTCAATCTTCTCATTTCCTTGCTCATGGAAACTGTGTTTTCAGGCTCAGAAGCAATGTTTGCTGATCTTGGCCACTTTTCACAGTTGTCAATCCAGGTAATTTTGACTTGTTAGTTTTCAGTTTTCACTGCATCAGACAAATGAATGTGTTTATCAATTCTAACGTACGGAAATTCGCATTTAACAACAGATTGCTTTCACTTTCATGGTTTACCCTTCATTGATCCTCGCATACATGGGACAAGCTGCATATCTTTCGAAGCATCATATCATTGATACTGATTACCGAATTGGCTTCTATGTTTCTGTTCCTGGTAGGCCATTCATACTTTCTTTTCTCTTTTTGAATCACCGTTTGTGTTGATCTACCTAAGTTGCAATTATTTTCATTGTAGAAAAAATAAGATGGCCAGTTCTGGCAATTGCCATATTTGCAGCCGTGGTGGGAAGTCAAGCCATTATCACTGGGACCTTTTCAATTATCAAGCAGTGTTCATCTCTAGGTTGTTTTCCGAAGGTGAAAATTGTCCACACCTCATCGAAAATTCACGGCCAGATATACATTCCAGAGATCAATTGGACGTTAATGCTGTTATGTTTGGCTGTTACCATTGGCTTTAGAAACACAAAGCATATGGGAAATGCATCAGGTATCTATTACAATAATGCAAATATCCATGTCTTGAACAGTTCATTTATTATGACATTCACAGAATAATCTTCCTGCTTGTTGACAGGTTTGGCAGTTATAACTGTTATGCTTGTAACAACCTGCCTAATGTCACTGGTTATTGTCTTATGCTGGCATAAGCATGTACTTCTAGCCATTTGCTTTATCTTCTTCTTTGGCTTCATTGAAGCTCTTTACTTCTCAGCATCCCTCATCAAGTTTCTTGAAGGTGCTTGGGTACCAGTCGCCTTGTCATTTATATTTCTTCTCATTATGTACGTTTGGCACTATGGAACGCTCAAGAAATATGAATCTGATGTTCAAAATAAGGTATCAATAAACTGGTTACTCAGTCTCGGTCCGTCTCTTGGTATAGTTCGCGTCAGGGGAATTGGCCTCATACATACTGAACTAGTATCTGGGATTCCAGCTATCTTCTCTCACTTTGTCACCAACCTTCCAGCATTCCACCAGGTTGTTGTCTTCCTTTGTATTAAATCTGTGCCAGTTCCACATGTTAGGCCTGAAGAAAGGTTCCTTGTGGGAAGAGTTGGTCCAAGGGAGTACCGGCTTTACAGATGCATTGCGCGTTATGGGTACCGCGATGTTCACAAGGACGATATTGAGTTCGAGAGAG
Organism: Breynia disticha f. nivosa; assembly: GCA_948193385.1. Classification (NCBI taxonomy): domain Eukaryota; kingdom Viridiplantae; phylum Streptophyta; class Magnoliopsida; order Malpighiales; family Phyllanthaceae; genus Breynia; species Breynia disticha. Next base: position 14,272 of record CANYCX010683424.1, read on the forward strand.
ATCTTGTTTGTAGCATTGCAGAATTTATCAGGTCCGAGAAGTGTGAATCAACCATAGGCATAGAAGACATAAGTGATCGAGATGAAAGAATGACTGTAGTTGGAACTTTGTCCTCAAATTTTGAAGGCGTAAGGATGCGTGAAGACGATACAAATTGTTCCGACATGCCAGGCACTTCAGAGATGAAAGAGATAAAATCTCCTGAGAGGACAAGGAAAAGAGTGAGGTTTGTCATTCCAGAGAGTCCTCGGATCAACAGAGAAGCACAGGAAGAGTTGCAGGAGCTGATGGAAGCGAGGGAAGCAGGAATGGCATTTATACTTGGGCATTCCTATGTGAGAGCAAAGAGAGGATCTAGCTGGACGAAGAAAGTAGTGATAAATTATGGGTATGATTTCCTGAGAAGAAATTCGAGAGGACCAACCTATGCATTAGGCATACCTCATGCATCAACACTAGAAGTGGGGATGGTGTACCATGTATAACTCTGGTATATAATGTAGTTATGTAACTAAGGAAGATTTTCTGCAAATTGAGTGTTGTAAATGATAGCAAAGCTGTTAGCAACAACAACCTTGTAAATTTATTATAGAGCTGCCAGTGATGAGGTTTTTCTATAGTGACATTAACGGTTCAGTTTAATTGCTTCACATAATATGCCAATTAGCATAAACACCCCACCACTTTGCTTATTAGTATTGTTTACACCTAAATTTGAGAAATAGACAGAAATAGTCCAAGGCCATAAAATTAAGGTGAAAAGAAGAGTTTTGTTGTAATTAGAAGTAGTCATAACAATCTATACCGATATTGGTCCGACCTGTACCCTGTCAATGCGGATATTATCCGCTTTAATTAGGGATGAGTATGTGCATAGGTATTACCCATATTTTACTATGCAGATACGAATAGGGTATGGATATAGCTAGAGATGGCAACGGGGACAGGGACCCCCTTCCCCATCCTCGTTCCCAAATTTTAAACCCGTCCCTGTCCCCATCAGAAATGGTATTTTGGATACAATTCCTGTCTCCGTCGGGTTTCGTGGACCCCGCAGTGATTCCCATACCCATTTTATTATGTAAAATTAAAATTGAAATGCTTCGAGTGCAAAGGCATTCCATAGCCAATACCCATAAGATGGAGAAAGCAATTAACAGATGATATAGATGAAATATCAGCACTTGATATAGAATTCAAGACCGTTCAAGTTCTGTAAACTAACGGGATCGTTGAACAATCTTGTAAAAAAGTGAGAAAACTTGTATTTTTCTGTCATGTTAATTTTAGGTTTGTGAAATGAATAAAAATAATTATTAAAGGTTGTAATAGTTGTATATTTGTATGTTTGTTACTGTAAAATAACTGTAAATGAGATTTGTATAAGATGAAGACTAGAGTTTTCAGTGACACATTAAAATATATGTGTGGATTGTTGATATTTGTGAATGTTTTGTAGATACTTATTATATGTGTGAATGCTTTGTGAATGTCTTGTGGATATATTAAAAAATCAATGTTCACAACAAATCTACAACGCATCCACAAATTTATCAATGTGTGGATATTTTATGAATATGTTGTGGACATTTGTAAAAATCAATACCCATAATATATCCACAATACATCCACAAAATTGATCAATATGTGAATTCTTTGTGGATATGTGAATGATAGTCAAATTAGGAATGAGATATTAAAGAATACCTGGTGAATGGTAGTGGAATGAGATTATCAATGTCAGTCAGATCTGCATATTTTTTTAGAAAGATATAATGCCTATATCCGATCATAAAACAAAAATACATTTTTCACCTAAACGTGTAGTATAATTCTCACCTCTAAATTCCAGAATCACAAATCTAACTTTATGAAAATTGTTACGTACACAACATAACAACCTGCACAAATTAAAAAACTAGAAATAAAGATATCTTATGTGCATACATTTAGCAAAGAGGAATAAAAAAAGAAATGAAAATGAAATTCACATTAAAATTAATCATATGTGCAGTGTTAAGGCAAAAAACACATACAAGGACAAAAAAGATTGTAATTAATTATATTTAAGAAGTAAAAAGTAAAAAAATAAGATATTTTTATTGGAAAATCTAAAACAAAAACTAAAGTAACAAATTTTTTAATTGTGTTATTCAAAGCAACACTTCAGGTAGTAGCTTGCGTGATTTGAGAGGGTAACTGTGAGAGAGAGAAATATGTTTTAAGTGTGTTTATGTATTTGATAAAAACTATCAGATTCCCTAATAGTAAACTTCCAATAGCAAATAACAGTAAATAGATACCAAACTTCAGTCATCAAACTTTTCTTCACCTGCAAAAAAGGCTTCAAGAATAGACCAAGGAAATCTCTTTCTTTAACTACAAACAACACCTTCTTACTCTCCACTACGTCTGTAGCTACAAAGATTTATTTCATAAAAATAGTTAGTGATTAGAATACTATGAAATAAACCAAAATGGAGAAGCCATACAAATATTCAGAAACAAGTAGTTCAGAAATATTGAAGTTTTAAAAATTTTTGCACTTTTTACCTTTTTAATTGTACTTCGTACGGAATAGAATTTTGTAGACATAAACTTGATATAAACTTCGTATAAACTTTATGTAAATTTTATATACTAATTTAAACATGCTTATGTATAAATTTATATCTATTTTCATAGATTTGAACTTAATATAAAATTCTAACTTACTATATACTAAATGAGTATATTTTTTATTATTTTTTTAAAATATTAATTTATATACATTTTTTTTATTGTTTTAAGCTAAATATCAACTTGATATAAACTGTATATCTACTTTATCAACTCAAAACTGAGATATATTTGTAATTTAATAAGTTAAAGTGTAAAAAAAAACTTAAATGATAACTAATTTGCAAATAAAAACTAAAAACAAGGTATATATGCAATCAATTTTTTTTTACTGCATACAAGTTAAGAAGAAAAGATAGTAACTTAAAAAGATGATGCTTATATAAATAAATAAAGGGGTTTTTTTATGTGTTTTGTATATTAAAACTTTTAGAAAGATTATCTTGTATTTTAATAAGGATACATATCTATATATACTAATCTAAGATAACTGAATCACCTAGCTTTTTATTTTGGCTGTTGATTTCTTTTAACAAATATTATGTAATATTAAAAAAAATTTTAAAAAAATTAGTTCATCTCATTCTAAGTTTATCAATCTGAGCATCCCCAAGAGAGTCTTTAAGAGACTCTCTTCTCTTAATTAAGAGACTTTGTCTAAAAAAAAACATCTCCAACAATATCTTTTAATTTAAGTCAACTCTTCTAAATTTTAAAGAAATGAATAGTACATCTCTTATTTAAGAGAGCCAAAACTCCCTCTCTTAAGTTATTTTATTACATTTTTAGAAAAAAAGTGTAAAAGAGTGATGTATTAATAATTAGTAGTAAGTATTAATTTATTAATATAATATTAAAAGATAGTAGTGTAGAGAGTTGTGTAAAGAGTATT
>CANYCX010684208.1:0-12625 GCA_948193385.1 Breynia disticha f. nivosa
ATAGGACACTGAATTTTCGGTAAAAAGAAGCAGATGAGTTTTATAAAATAACGATGGAATGTTTAACATTAAAAAAAAAAAGAAGAAGATCGTAGAGATGGCATTTGAAATATTTTGAATATTTTTCTCACGATTAAGTTCGACATATGTGATTTTAACCTCGAAAACAAAATACGAATGATTTTGTCCCACAAAATTAGTAGTTTCGATCCATCAATATTTTCGCAAATATGAAATATGTAGATCTGTTAAAACTAAAATGCTATATTTAAGCCCTGATTATAGTTTATTATCAAATCTATAGTCAGTCGAATCGCATTGAAAATAATACAAATTGTAATATACTGAGTACAGCATATTTTAAGATGAATTTAAAGGAGAGATAGGGAGATCCTGGAAAGGGACTTGTATATGTATGTATTTGAACAGTATATCAAAACTGTACAATAAGACAACAACACAGGATGGATCCTGAAGTTTCTAGCTGAACCAGATTCTCCAAATCCAAAATATACTTGTTTATATATTACAAACAAATGCTATACTTAAATCCTATTTCGCTTCTCCATTAACAGGATTTAAGTCTAGCATTTGTTGCCAGAATAAGATATATATGGACATCTTTCTCACTGTGGCGAATCCCATATCAGACTAGGTTTCATGCTTCAGGAATGTTTTCAGGAAAGCTGAAGGGAAATCCCATTGACCGGAGATTCCTTAAGCTTGCCACATCTTCCTGTTCCATAGCCATGCTACTAATCATGTCTTCTGACCAATTGATCGAGCATGCGCTATTGAAGTCAATGCTGTCAGGACTTCTACTCATGCCTCCGAGTAATGAAGAGTGCAGTAGCATTGTAGAGTCATCAACTGTACATTTTCCTGGACCTGATGATATTCCTGATGGTGAGAACATGAAGCTGTTGGGGATTTCTCCACTCGAAAGGGGTTGCACAGATGGTTTGTAGATAACAGCAGGATTTACAGGTTTGTATGTGTTTATGTTTGAAGGGGAAAAACTTTCAGTGGAGGCTTGGTGTAAGTCAGAATAAGAGCACATTTGAAACATTGATCCAATTTCAGTTGTGCAGGAAACGTTCTCTGAACTGAATTGGTTACAGTGAGAAAATTGGGAGAAAAGGTCAGATGGAATTGGTGTGTCTGGTAATGAAGAGACCCAAGAATGAGTAAGACCTCTCTGTGCAGTTGAATTGGTCTTTTTGAATATCCTGCAAATGGCCCATGCATCCTGGATTGCAAGAAAACAACAAATTTAATTTATTTAGAACTTAAAACCAAAAAGGACTTCAAGAATTTGAAGTGATGATGAAGGTAGAGATCTAATCAGTACATTTGGAGGAAGGCTTTTGTCAAGAAACTTCTTCGGCGGTGAGGGATCTCCAAGAGAAGGAAGACGAAATTCGTGCATCATCCAGTCAGTTTTAAGGCCTTTTGCAGCTCTGCCTCTGTAAAAAACAAGAGATTTCTTCAAGCCTATGCACTTGGTGCCATCAGAAGAGTAAATTGGCCGATCTGTTCCTGTGGCCTTCCAAAATCCGGCTCCGGTGACTCGATTAGGCCTTGCGCTGTTTCTGTATTTCCGGTCTCTTGGACAGTAAAAATACCACTCTTTCTCTCCAGTACTTGCGAGCTCTGACAACAGAACAAACAAAGTTTAGCAAGTGATGGCATGAAAATTATTTATAGCTAATTCACTGATTCGTCAAATAGTCTACGTAATGTGAGGTTGAAAATAGATGTGATGTTGATGTTTTTGTATGGTTTTAACAATCAGAACTGAGTTTTTCGATAGAAATGTGAACAACTTTAAGTTATGATCACTACAAAACAATATTATTGTGAGAAATTGCAAGGAAACTTCAACTGTTGTAAGCAAGTAAAAAAGTTAAGTAATCTCTTCAATATTCTTGCTTGCATGAGCAAACTCATTCAAGTTTAAAAAAAACAGACTGTAATAAAATTCATGAATGAGAGCATAAAGAGAAATTACTAGGAAGATCCCAGGGATCATATTTATAAATATCAACTTGCTTAATCAGCTCAATAGGAAGAGATTTCTGCTGTATCTTCCTCTTCAAATAGAACCCAACAAGTTCTTCATCAGTCGGATGGAACCGGAATCCAGGCATCATCACATCATCATTCTTATCAATATCACTCTTGTCTTCCATCTTTATAAAAAAAACTGAAGCGAACCGAACCGAGAAGCTACTAGCTATATAAACTAAGCTGCACTCTACTTTCTTAAGCAGTTATGAAAGTAGAGGAGAACTACGTGAAACACAACTTGAAGATGGAACTGAAAACTATATATATGCTTCCTGATGAAAAGGGTTGTGAGACCGAAGCTTAAGGCACCATTGAAGGGTCTGTGTCATAGAGAAGTGGTTATTTCAAGAAAGCGTGAGTGATGGTGATGAAGAGAGAAAAGGGTATTTTTAAGAGGAACGTGTGGTTTGGTTACATCCAATATAAGGATCTCTAGAGAGAGAATATAAAGATGTAATTTAAGGGAGTTGTGAGCCAAATTTGTAGTCACTTTTCTCTTGTTCATTCGTCACCAAAACCTCCTCGTTTTATCTGTAAAACACCAAATATAAAAGACAAACCAATCTTCCACCGTCACATTATTTTATTGCTTTACACTTATAATTATAATTTAGAGTAGATTTGTTTGTAGTAAATGGCCACCCACAAATAATTGGTACACAAAGAACAAATTTATTATCAATGTATGAGATTTTATGTAAGCTCCCTGGACTCTAGAATTCCTTGAAAACAAAAATTTATGGTATCCTTGCTAAGTATGAAATGGAGTATTACATTCTTATCATGATGAGATTTCCTTTTATGTTTCAACGATATTATGGGATGAAGTAGATATTTGCCTCAAATGGATGGTTAACTACCATATTATGGGGAGTGGGCTCCACTTAAACCATCTTTTGTGTAGCCGACGCATAGAAACATCTAAAAAAAAAATAGTATTATTGGTAACGTGAATAAGAGAAATTACTCGTGATGGAGAATTTTTTCCTGCAACCTTGCTTTATTTGCCTGTTAAATAAAATTATTACACTGTTTGTCTTAAATTGATAAGTAATTTTAAACAATTTACAATATTAAAAAATTAGTAATTAAATTAGTTACATATTTTCAAAATAAAACTCATTAGAATAGTGAGAATTAAAAAATTAAAATTCATAGATTAAATAAAGAAATTTTCTTGAAATTTTGACTTATAAAAATCTTTAAAAATAAATGGAGGTAACTCTTAAAAATTAAGGATAAATGAATTTCATGTTATTAAATGAAATTAAAATATATAATTTCACTTATTTGTTAGTCCATTTAACTTATTCTAGTTGCATCTATAAAAGAAGTTCGATGGAAGAGCAAATCACGCAACACAAAACAAAAGCAAGAAAAAGTTCTTTGTACAATTTTGTAATACACCATCTTTGTTCGGTTTTGTTTTTACTTTTACAAGTGCAAACATGGTTGTTTCATCGTATCCTATAGGTGATTTGCTGACTCGTTATAGAATATATAGCAAATATTCCTTTAGAAAAGTGACATTGTTACATGCTTTGAGATTATTGTCAACTCTTATAAAATTTCGATCTAACAATCTAAAGAAATATTTTCTTGTGACAATGGCTTCAATCAAAGACATGGCGGCTAACATCATCAAGCTTGATCGTTTTGACTGAGGCAATTTCTTACGGTGGCAGAAATGAGTCCAATTTCTATTGGCTTCACTGCAGTTGGTGTACGTTTTGAATACACCAAAACTAGAAGAATTCTGACAATGGGACTATTGAACAAATAAGGAAGAGGCAGAAACGAGAGACAGATGACTACACATACAAGGAACATATTCTGAACGTGATGAATGACTCCCTATTTGATCTCTACCATCTTTTGTACATTGCTGATATTTTTACTAAGTCTCTCTCTTTATTTGCTTTTAATTTCATTGTACAAAAGTTAAACTTGCTCCTAAGTTCAACTTGAGGTGTGGTTGTTGGTATATATGTATTGACATTTTTGTCCCTATGATAAATCAGAATAAAAAGGGCAAATAATGAACATTATGGTCATTTCAGGTACGCTATATGCTGTTAAGAGAGCCACCACTTCTCTCTCTTTCTCTAGAAAAATCTAAGCCTACATAAATCTAGAATTGTGCAACCATGATTGTGTAGAATATTTTAGAAGCAAATAATGCACAATCGACATATAAGGTCGACAATAAAAGCTCTATAAACAGGTGAGGTGCCTTAGTAAAGAAAATAAATGAGAGTGAGAGATTAGAGAGTGAAGAGGTAGTGAAAGGAAAGTGTCTACTGTGAGTAGTATAGATAACTAAAGTTTGTATTAATGAAGTGTGTGAATAAAATCTTTAGTGTCAAGTCCTCCACTTTATATTCAACATATACTCTGTATAATAAAGGTAGATTGATCATTATATAATGCCTCCCTCTCATCTATTTTATCTCTCTCGATTGTTCGCTGCTCTGTTCTAACTCTTAATCCTAGAATTTCTTTGGTCTATTGCCGATTTCTAGAATTTTTATTTTCATTACCTTCAACATTATATTCGACAAAAAAATTCCTTAGTTATAAGAAAAAAATTTAATTATCCATAGAGTGTTGCGCGGTTTGGCAAAAGCACATACATGTTGATATGAAGATTAAACCAAATACACTTGAACAAATTTTTAAAAATACAATACATATGCACAACATAATGTTATTGTGCATATTCACTTACACAACACTATAATATAAGATTATGTCAGTTTTGTGAAAATTAGCAACTAATAAACAACCATCGCTAATTTGCCAACATGTCGATGCTAAATTGATAAAAACAAAATATTAATTTGAGATCAATTAAGTGAAAGAGGATATATTAAGGCTCTTGACAAAATTTAACGTCCAACATTTTAACGTTTAATATTTGTTAAATACTTTTTATCTTAAAAATCATTTAGCAATTATTTTTCTGCATTAAACATGCAGTTTTCTGCGTACTAAATCCATTAAATTTTCTTATTAAGCCAAGTCTTAGTAACTTCAGATTTTGCTAAGTTAGACTCCTTTTGTAACGTCCTGGAAATTGTAGAATTTAAAATAAAATAAAAACTGCATTTATTCGGATCAAATCATATCGATTTAGGAAACATTTGAAAAATCAGCAGACAACACGACCATGAGCACGTCCTGTGTTCATGTGGGATGAGAAGCACGACCTCGTGCTCATCCTGGAAAATCAGCACGTCCTCGTGTTGATTTAATTTGCAGAATGATATCGTGCACGACAGAATAGAAACTCGTGCTGAGATTTCACAGCACGACGTGAAGCACGACTCGTGCTCGAGACTGTTTTGACTGAGACTATACTGACTTGCTCGATTCTGTTGTCATTCGTGCCAAACAGAACAAAGAAGTAAGCAGGACAATTGAGTGAACCCTAATCCTCATCCAGCAACGTGTTTGAGTCATTCAAATCGATTTTCTTGTGTGAAATCAATTCCAAGTGTGAAGGTAAGTGTTCTCATGTGTTCTTGGCTTAGCTCTAAGTTGAACTTATGGTTTAACCTTGCTGTTGAATGAGATTGAGAATTGTTTAGTTGCTGAAATGATGATGGAATGTAATGGAATTATGAATAAGGGTTGGTTAATGTTTTAGGATTGAAAGAGAAGGATTGAATGATTGATTATGAATGGTTTGATTGTTTAGGAGGAGCTAAACGATCTTAGTCCGAGAGATTTAGTCGGTGAGTTAGCGGTGGAGGCAGTGCTTAGTTGCACGTATTCCGAGGTAAGTGGGTTCCACTTACGATCTTTATGCTTACGAGCATTGAGTAGTTTCTTAAGTGTTTTCCTTAATTAAGTATCATAATACTTAATATATAATTTAAGGAAGAATGAAAAGCTTAAAAACTTAAAGAATGAGATCAAAGAATTTAAATGCTCATAGATATGTGTTATGCGTGATTAACATGTATAGTTTGATGTGATTTTGAGCTTATATTCATATGAGCATGATTGTGATTGTGTTTAGTATGCTCTTTGTGATTTATATGCCTATTGACATATTGTTGACATTTGGTTGACATATTAGCATGAGACTTGCTTGATTTGGGCATACATTTGAGATTGATCTTGTAGCATGTTGAATACATATAATCATTCATTGTGTTGCATGTTGTGTGTGACACTGAGCTATAGGGATTCTAGCATGAGACGCGCACCTGTCAGTTGAGAGATTCTTGAAATATCGGTTGAGAGACTCCTGACGATTCGTGATTTATCACGATGTCGAGTGAGACGCTCGATGCCATGTGAGACGCACGATGCCTGTGAGACTCACGATGCCCATGAGATGCCGATGGATGTAAGCCCCTAGCATTCACATATGTGTGTGCATGACATTTGCATACACGAGTTACTTGACATTCATTATAGCATGTTTTTGTTGTTGATTGAGATGAATGTTGTGATATATATATATATATATATATGTTGAGATTGTATATATGAGATATGGTATGTTTTGGGTACATGATGTATGCAAACAAGTGAGATTAGGTGTTTTATGCGTTAAAACACTGTTGATATAGTACTTGTGAGTGCTGGGTAGTGTTTTACCTATTTGTTTAACTTCTTTGCTATTAAATTGATGAAAATAGAATTTAATGTACCAAAACAGTAACTCAGCACGACCACATGTTGGCCAACACACCTCATGCTGCTAGACCATTCTAGGATTGTGTATGAGCACGCCCCATGCTCTAAGGTAGCATGTTCGTGTTACATAGGTTTTTGTTTAATGAACACAGCTCGTGTTTATTTTGGCACAACGTGTCAACTGGGAATACTGTTGAGTACGCCCTCGTGTTCATCCAGCACGACCTCATGCTGTTCCCCTCCACTTCAATTATTTAATATTCTGATTACCACTTACTGAGTATTTGTGAATACTCACCCTTTTGAATGTTGAATTGTGGTGCAGATCGTAGATAGTTGCTTTTATACTTGTAGGCTGTTGATCAGAGGCATATCAGGATTATTTATGAGGTCTAGCTCTAGAGTTTTGTTCAGCTTTTGTTTTGTACAGAGATGTACATATATGTATAAATGTGTTTTGCTTTTGCTGATGTGTGAATTATATGTATAAATTATTTTGGGCCCAAGATTGGGGTATATTTATATATGAGATTTTTATTATATTTGTGCTTGAGTTTATTTTATTTCTTTTATTTATCAAATGGGGCAAAAATTTGGGGATATTTGTGTTTTAAATTTGAGCTCCACATTTAGTGGTATTAAAGCAGGGATTAAATGCTTTGCGGACTGTGCCAGTAAATGGGACACTTGTGTGTGGATTTGAAAAGCTGAATTTCAAATTTTTTTTTGAAACAGATGGAGCCTGGAGATGATATATCGCCTGATCATACAACAAAGTCCAGAGATTCTATAGGAGTACAGGGGTCAGGACCAGTACCCCCTATACCTTCAGAGCAGCCTGTAGTACCACTTATGATGCCTATTCCTTTGTACGACCCTATGTATGCACCATTTTAGGAGATGATGCAACGTATGATGCAAGTTCAGGGACAGGGACAACCTGTGATAGAAAAAGAGAAAGAAAAAGGTTTAGGAAGCAAATCAAATTTGATGATTGATAAAAATTTTGTTGAGATGCGAAAACAGGGGGCAAAGGTATTCGAGGGTACGACAGATCCGGCTGAGGCCGAGGATTAGTTGAGGCATACTAAGAGAATCCTCAACAGATTACAGTGCAATCTAGAATAAAAATTGAGGTATACGACTTCACTGCTAGAGAAATCAGCATGGAACTGGTGGGAGATGGTTCCAGATAGTCAGAAAGATCCTCTGGTATTGACTTGGGATGATTTCCTGAGGAAATTTGCTAACAAATACACTCCTCAGTTGTATCTGACAAAGAAAAGATAGAGTTTTTAGAGTTGAAGCAGTGAGACAGATTAGTTGTACATTACGAGGCAGAGTTCACACGACTATCTTGTTACGCTCCAGAGGATGTTGATACTGACCAGAAGAGAAGAGATAGGTTTGAGAGGGGCTTGAGATATGCTATTCGCAACAGGATTGCATTGAAACCTCAGACCTATGAGATTTTGATTGAGGCAGCTCTTTGAGCAGAAGAGTTAGAAACTGAAGGTGACAAGAAAGAAAACAGAAAAGAAGGCAAGCAACAGAGAGCATCAGAGTCCAGTTCTCAGAGGTCATAGAGAAAGAAGAAGAAGTCTGACTCCAGACCACCACGAGAGATATTTGGTGATACTAGTCGTTAGTCAGGGCGAGGAGGTGGGATGAGTGGTTCCACCAAACATGTTTATCCGAGAGATACATTCGATGGGAATACCAGACCATTGTGTTACATATGTGATCAGCCAGGACATTTTTCCAGAGACTGTCCATGGAGATCGGGATCTTAGGGAGTTAGTGTATCTAGATAGTGTAGTGCGGGTGAGGCTCGTACTACAGCAGCCAGTGGCAGTGGCAGAGGTAGAGGTGGATGCGGTTCAGGGTCTACTTTTAAAGGAGGATCAGCCTCCAAGGGTGGAGCTAGTGGTTCAAGTACAGCTGGTGGTTCCACAGTACCTGCAGGGTTAGGACCACAGGCCAGAGTATATGCTATGACTCGAGATGAGGGTGCAGAGGATCCGGATGTCATTACTAGTATGATTACTATTTTTACTTACCCTACTATAGTATTGATTGATCCTGGATCCACATGTTCTTTCATGAGCGAGAGTGTTGTAGAGAAGAGAGGAGGTAGTATTAAGCAGCTGGGGTATACAATTGATGTATCTATGCCTATAGGTAGTACTGTGATGGTACGACACATTCTACGACACTGTGAGTTGAATATTGGCGATTCGACATATTTGGCAGACTTAATTGTTTTGAGGATGACTGAGTTTGGTATCATCCTAGGGATGGATTAGCTATCCAAAAACCTGACTATGGTCGACTGCTACGTAAAAGAAGTCATCATTGAGGTTGATGGTGAGCGACGAATATTGCTAGTTGGTGAGAGGAAAGTTGTTCCTACTTGCCTTATTTTCGCTATAGTTGTAGCGAGGTTGATTCGGGAGGGTTGTAATGCCTACTTAGCATCAATGGTCGACGTGAATCAGCCTAAATTGGAGGTATGAGATGTGCCTATTGTACGTGACTATCCTGACGTGTTTCCTGATGATTTACCAGGTTTACCCCCATAGCGTGAGGCAGATTTTAGGATAGAAACTATACCAGGTGCTGCACCAGTATCTATTGAACCATACAGAATGGTAGCTGTTGAGCTGTAGGAGTTGAAAAGACAGCTGGAGGAGCTGTTGGATAAAGGGTTTATACGCCCGAGTGTTTCACCTTAGGGTGCACCAGTGCTCTTTGTGCGAAAGAAAGATGGTATTATGCGAATGTATATTGACTATCGTCAACTGAATAAAGTGACAGTGAAAAACAAATATCTGTTGCCATAGATAGATGGTTTGATAGATCAACTTCGAGGAGCTACTGTGTTTTCTAAGATTGATCTTAGGTCAGGTTATTGGCAGTTGAGAGTTGAGGAGGACTCGATTGCGAAGACAACTTTCCAGACTTGTTATGGGCATTTCGAGTTAATTGTTATGCCTTTCGGGTTGACGAATGCACCAACGGTATTTATGACACTGATGAATAAGGTATTTCAGCCTTATTTAGATCAGTTTTTTGTAGTATTCATTGATGATATTCTGGTGTATTCAAGAGATAGAGAGGAGCACGAGAGACATTTGAAGATTGTGCTCGACTTGCTAAAGGTGAAAGAATTATATGCTAAATTCAGCAAGTGTGACTTCTGGATGTCAGAGGTTATTTTTCTAGGACATGTGATCTGTGCAGAAGGAGTGAAACCTGATACTAGTAAAATAAAAGAAATTCAGGAGTGGGAATCTCTGAAGAATGTTACTGAGGTATGGAGTTTTCTGGGTCTGGCAGGTTACTATCGTCGATTTATCAAAGATTTTTCGAGGATAGCTAGACCGATGACTTTATTGTTAAGGAAGAATGTTCCGTTTGTTTGGAGTGACAAATGTGAAGAGATTTTTTTGGGAGTTAAAGAAGAGGTTGGTTGAGGTGCCAATGTTGATGTTACCTTCGCAGGAAGGTGGATTTATGGTTTATACTGATGCTTCGGGTGCTGGGTTAGGTGGAGTATTGATGCAACATGGTAGAGTTATTGCCTATACTTCACATCAGTTACGACCGCATGAGATTAATTACCAGACACACGATCTGGAGTTAGCAACGATCATTCATGCTCTAAAGGTTTAACGACATTATCTATACAGGGAGACTTTTTAGATATTCACTAATCACAAAAGTCTCAGGTATATTACAACTCAGAGAGATCTGAACCTTTGACAGAGAAGATGGATAGATTTGTTGAAGGATTATGACTGCACGATAGAGTATCATCATGGAAAAACAAATGTAGTTGCAGATGCTTTGAGAAGGAAAGATAAATGGGATGAGGACTCGGTTACTTATAGAGTAGAGTCTCTATTTGCCTTACACGAGCTACGTGTGCAGTTAGGTCTGATTGAGGATCAGATGTTGGCGAACATCATAGTTTGACCACAGATGAGAGACTTGATTGCATCGAGACAGATTGAGGATGATCATTTGATGCGAATCAAGAGGAAAATTGAGAAGGGAAAAGTGACTACTCCGCACCGAATTGGTCACGACGGTGTGTTTTATTATTGAGAGAGGTTATGTGTTCAAGATATTCCAAAGGTGAAGAGTGAGTTGATGACAGAGGCTCATTCTTCTGCTTTATCGATTCATCCTGGCAGTACGAAAATGTATCGAGATATGAGAGATTTGTACTAGTGGGTACATATGAAAAGAGACATAGCCAACTTTGTTTCCAGATGTCTACCTTGTCAGCAGATCAAGGCAGAACATCAGACACCAGCTGGTAAGTTGAGACCGTTAGAGATTCCTGAATGAAAGTGGGAGAAAATCACTATGGATTTTATAATTGGATTGCCAAGGACGTTCTGACGTCATGATGCTATCTGGGAAATAATAGATCGTTTGACAAAATCAGCTCACTTTTTAGCTATTCCACAGGATTATACGTTGGATAAGCTAGTCGGGTTATATGTTGCTGAGATCATCAAATTACATGGTGTTCCTACTTTTATTGTGTCTGATCGTGATCCTAGGTTTAAATTGCGATTTCGGCAGAGTTTGCAGGAAGCGATGGGCACTCGTTTGAGGTTTAACACGACTTTCCATCCTTAGACAGATGGTCAGTCGGATAGGACGATTCAGACAATTAAAGATATGCTTCGAGCTTGTGTGTTAGAGTTCGGAGGTAACTGGGATGATCATTTTCTGTTGATCGAATTTGCATAGAATAATAGCTACCATTCTAATATCGGGATGATACCTTATGAAGCTTTATATGGTAGACAGTGCCGGAGTCCAGCATATTGGGATGTGGAGGGTTTGTGATTGAGGGACCAGAGTTGGTTCAACAGACCCTGGATAAAGTGAACGTTGTGAGAAGGTGTATGCAAGCAACTCAGGATCGTCAGAAAAGTTACTACAATCGTCATCACCAAGAGATTGAGTATGCTGTTGGTGACAGGGTATTCTTACGGGTTTCTCCTTAGAGAGGTGTTATCATTTTTGGGAGACGTGGAAAGTTAAGCCCTAAGTATATCGAACTATATGAGATTACTGAGAGGGTGGGACCATTAGCATATCGGTTAAGACTACTGGTAGACCTATCTCGATTACATGATGTGTTTCATGTTTCGATGTTGAGATGGTACTGATCTGATCCTAGCCACGTGTTGAGCGCTCTTGAGATAGAGATTTCAGAAGAGATGATTTATCAGGAGGAGCCAGTTGAGATTCTAGATAGACAGTTGAAACGGCTGAGGAATCGAGAGATTCTGATGGTATTGGTGAAATAGAGTTTTCATTCACCAAATGAAGCTACTTTGGAGGTTGAGTCAGATATGAGACGACAATATCCATATCTGTTTCCAGACTCGACTTCTGGTACTTGAGGTATGATTGTGATTGTGAGATTTGATTTGATGTTTTGTTGATGATTTGAGTTGTGATTTTAAGTTAGGAAAGTACTCAACTTGATTTAGTTGGTGAAAATGAAGGACAGAGCTTGATTCGGTGATGCGATGTATTTGAAGTTATCAGAGGATGTTTACGGGTATGTTTTGGTATTATGGATCTATTTTGAATGCATGGTATGCTGAGTTTGCTGTTGGAATTGAGTATGTACGTATGGTATATGTAAGTATAAATGTACCATATCCTAAAATCCTTGCGATTTGATTTATTTGTAATTTCAGGGACGAAATTCCCTAAGTGGGGAAGAGCTGTAACGTCCTGGAAATTGTAACGTCCTGGTATATGATTGTGATTGAGTTTAGTATGCTCTTTGCAATTTATATGCCTATTGACATATTGTTGACATTTGGTTGACATATTAGCATGATGCTTGCTTGGCATATATATATATATA
>CANYCX010684433.1:0-21126 GCA_948193385.1 Breynia disticha f. nivosa
GTCTGGAGCTCCCCTCTCTGGGATTCTGAGCTCCTAATAAAAAATTTCATAATTTATATTAATCATTTAATCATAATGCCATACGAAGTAATAATTTAACAATAACTCGTATTTATATGTTTAAGTGGTTGTATTTTTCCATATCTCCCTTCCTAATCTTTATAATCTTCAACTACCCTAATTAATTCCTCTCCTTCCCTTTTCACAAACCTTACTAAATGCTCCTAACCACCATACTTAATTATGTTACATATATCCAATACCTCATACTTTCATTAAATACCATTTCCAACATATTTTCCTACTAAACCCTACACTAATTCTGCAACTTAATATACTTTCTCTCTCCTCAACTAACATTAATTCAAATTGACGATTTAATTAACCTCAACAGGGCTCGAGGATTCTTACCTAACCCACAAATCACGAATTCGAACTTAGGGTTGAAAAACCCAATCACGTCACTATTCACCCCTTACATTCTAACCTCGATTTCGGCCACCTAACACAGGTATAAACACCAAAAACAGCTACCAGAGGTCAGTACACATACTAAGCTTTCCAACGAGCCATTTTACGCCTAAATCGGAACTTAAACAACATAGTTTTAAGGCTAAAATCCATGATCAAGGCATAAAAACGGGATTTCCACAATTACGGAAGAAATTCTTACCGTATCTTAGCCCTTAATCGGTTCTGAACCTTCCCGTCACTAGGATTTCACCAAGAACGGATTTCCTAGGGTTTCTTTCGGGTTAGAGAGAGAGTATAGAGGAAGAGAGAGATTTTGAGTGGTGTCTAGAGAGATATAAGCTAGAGAGATATATATATAATTTGGTTCGGGACTATTTTGCCATCGGACACTATTGGCCGTCTTTCCTCTGGTTTTTACTTTTTCCCAGTGATCTAAACTCCCTAAAATATTTATTACTCATAAACTTTCATTTCCTCTACTCAACCACTATTCGATTAATTTGCGAAAAATTTCTACATATTTTTATTAAATATTTTATTTAAATTTTAAAATAACGAAAAATGGAGGGCGTTAGACTTAAAACATTAAGTAACTAACTTACTGTCATTTTTCATTGAAAATTATACGCTAATAATTAAATTTTTTCACAATCAAGTTTATCCAAATATTAAGAGATGAATTTCATTAATTTATTTTAAAATTTTTTATATATTTATTAATAATTATAAATTATAACTCTAAAAATTCAAATTATTAATTTTTTATTATCACCATTAATAAAAAAATCATATTACTAAAAATGACTTATAATTTTATTATTTTTTATTTATTAGATTTAGTATAAATTTTAAGTAATGATTCAGTTGTATGTCCGTTTTACTTGTCAAACAACTTATTGAATTCAACCCTTAATTTTTCGTTATAAATAAATAGGTTTTATTAACAGATTACGGATTCAGTACTTAAAATTCAACACTTAATTTTTCAGTACTTAATTTTCAGTTTTATCAAACGGGTCAAGAAACGAAGCTGTTTTTTTCTTGTACGTGAAAACTAACGTGAAATTCATTCATTTCATTGCTTTAGGGTTTCCTCATATGATATATTTATATCATGAGGAATCACATCATAAGTCCTTAAGCTGACAAACATATTGTCAATCAGTTCCACTTAACTCATTTAGTCGTGGGCAGACCTTTGACTACTAGCAGAAAAAAAAAAAGTTGATTTGTTAGCAGCTTCGGTTGAAACAGAAATCATTTTTCCTCCAATAGAAATTTTTCCATTTATATTTCCTTAGTTTTGGCTATTTACAGCCACGACCGAAGACATTTCAGGAGGAAAAAATTGGTCCACAATCGTGAGATCCAAGACCTTCATATTCTCTGACTTTGTTTTCCGTTTTGCGCACACAAGTTTTCTGAACTACCAATACAATAAACCATGAGCTCAACATGTTCTTTCCTTAGTAGCCGTGCTCATCATGAGCCATGTTAAGGGCTTAAATCTTTGAAATCTGTTACGACTTTAAGAGACTCCATCACTTTAGATTCAGATCTTTGGTTTAGAAAAAACTCGTAGATGTGGCGTGTTTGATACTTTATTAAACATTTAATTTGAAAAATGAAGGATTTAATCACTTTTCATGTCATTGACATTTGATAATTTATGAAAATACCAACTTAATTTATTCAATTAAGAAACAAAAAGTACAAATATTTTTATTTTTGAATGTGTCTAACTTACAATTTTCAACAGTTTATCCACGCACAGTTCAAAATATATTAGGTTTTATCCAATTTGAAAGAATAATGAAGATTCATCATCAATTTAATTTTCTTATATCTGTTTTTTAACATATTCTTTTCTTTTACACAAAATATCAAATTAGTTATTATGATGTGGTACGAATTAAATAAAAATTATGTTATACATATTTTTAAGTAAATACTTATTAAATTATTGAATATTTTTAATTTAGGAATCACTATTGTTATCGGTTGTATACTAAAGAAACATCCACACACAATACGTTTATTAAAGAATCGTCCACATATAGTGTGTTTGTTAAAGATACGATAGAAATCACGTTCAAATATCAAATACGGAATTCAAAAGTCAAAACTAAAAGAAGGTCGTAACATCACAACATCTTCATCTGTCTCTAAATACACCTCCTGTTATCCATTCAAGGTACGCTCTAATATTTTGTTGTTACTTTGCCAAAATTATCACCCCTCTCTTCATTTACTAACTTAAGCATCAGAGTGTAATTAGGGGATAAAATTCTTGACTCTCTGATTTGTGTTTTTTTGTAGATTATATAATAGGAGTGAAGATTTGTTTTCATTGTTGTTTTCAGACAACAAAAATTGGTGTCATCTGTAGGAAATCTTCACGTTTTAAGAATAAAGAGTCATGATTAATCTGCTTTACATTCTGACAAGATGATGCAAACAAGATCCCAAATGGGAAGCCAATAAGAAGGAGTTTAAGAGGTGAATCAACACTCTAGTCCTCATGAAGTAAGGACCTCTACGGTCCCCATTGCCACGACTGCCACAGTTCCCCATGAGGAATTTAACGCATTGAAATGTCAATACGAGGAGACTCAAAAACTCCTTCATCAACTTTTGGAAGCATGGACACTAAATCCTCTAGAAAATCTGCCACATGCAATTCCAACTGGCATTATTGAAAGGCAAGGAATGCATATGAGGAGCCAACCCTATATTCAAAATGATTGGACAGTTACTGTTAAGAGCGAGATGCACTTTCCAAGTGGGAAACATAAGACTTCGAAAGATAAGGGAAGGATATTTCCCCAAAGGCCACCAAGAAATCAAGAAGTAGTAGAGAGCTCTAGAAGAGAAGTAAAGTCAACAGAGCCAGGAGAACATTTGGTGTTCATCGCTAAGGAAGTCAGCAATTGAGGAAGCTCATGGAAAATATCCTAGACAACAAGAAGCTCAAGAAAAAGACTAAAGAATCGAGCGACACCAAAGTCCCTTTCATCAAGGAGATAATATAATAGACACTCCCATCAAAGTTTAAAATGCCTCAACTTCTCACAGGGAAAGAAAACCCTCACGAGCATGTGTAGAACTACGAGACCATAACGATGCTACACAGATGAAAAGACGTAATAATGTGCAATGCCTTTTCAATCTCGTTGAAAGATGTGGCACATGATTGGTTCAACAACTTAGGTGAAGTGTCTTCCTTTGCACAGTTGAAGAAGATATATGCCAACACGTTTATAATCAACTATAAAAGAAGAATGGACGCTACTTATTTTATAAGTGTTCAGTAGGGAGAGAAAGAGTCTCTACAACAAAACATTGACAAATTTTGAAATGAAACATTGTAGATAAGGGAGTTACAACCTGGAGTTGCAATCACAGCAATGTTACAAGGAACAACATCAGTAGAATTACAAAAGTCTTTGTTGCTCGAGCAACCCAAGACCTTACCTAACTTATTCATTATGACAAACAAGTATGTAGCGCTAGTAGAAATGTTAAGGATTGTAGGCTCCTTTAGAAAAAAAAAAGAGGTTAAGCAAGCAAAAAGACAGATTGGAGGAGACCTCAATGAGAAGTGACAAGGGGATCAACTTCAGTAGATCTATGAAGCCAAAGTTTAAAAAATACAGCCCCTTAAATAAACTCAGAAAAGAAATTTTGGCATCAATACAACACAAAGAACTTATTCGTTTTCCTCCCAAGACAGAGAAGATGCTGAGAAAAGACAAACGCATATTATGAACTCTATAACGTGAATGGAAACCTTACTAAGACATATCAAGATTTGATGAGCCAGATCAAAGTCTTATTAAGGAAAAGAAAGCTTCAAAGTGTTGGAATTAGAATAGATGATTCTAGTAGTCATAGGGATAATGAACCGCCATCATAATAGAGATGTATCATGTTGTAATCTCATTATTGACAAATAAATAGTAAACAATTTTTTAAAAAAGTGCAACTCTTGAGGCCAAACAACTATGAATTACGCCATGTTAATTTGCTGTAGCTTTTACTACATCAATCGATGTATCCTCGCATTAGTGTAAGACCATATAGGGCATCACCAATGGAAGTGGAGAAATAAACCTATACTTTGAAAACTTAAAAGTATGGAATCCATTATTGCCAGAGAAGGAAGGCAATTAGAAATCCTTGAGCTTGGAGAGATAAAAGTAGAAACTCAGAGACTTGTCAAATCGTATCAAGGTAAGAAGAAACCTCTTATTTAAATCAAAATAGAAATTCCTAGCTTTGGACTTGTCAAAATGAAGGAAGGTAAGTAGAAATTCTTTGATCATGGACTTGTTTAAATGAAGTAGAAATCTCTGGCTTTGGACTTGTCATATTGAAGGAAGGAAATTAAAAATCCTCTGATAAGGGACTTATCCAAATCAAGTAGAAATCTCTGACTTTGGACTTGTCATATTCAAGGAAGGCAAATAAAAATCATGTAAACCAGGACTTGTTTAAATTAAGTAAAAATCTCCAACTTTGGACTTGATATATTAAAAGAAGGCAACTAGAAATCTTTTAATCTTAGACTTATTTAAATCAAGTAGAAATCTCTGACTTTGGACTTGTCATAGTGAAGGAAGGAAAGTAGAAATCCTCTAATGCGTGACTTGTTTAAATTAAGTAAAAATCCATCAAGTAGAAATCTCTGACTTTGGACTTGTCATATTGAAGGAAGGCAAATAAAAATCCTCTAATCCAAGACTTGTTTAAATTAAGTAAAACTCTCTCACTTTGGACATGATATATTAAAAGAAGGCAACAAGAAATATTTTAATCTGAGACTTGTTTAAATCAAGTAGAAATCTCTGACTTTGGACTTATCATAGTGAAGGAAGGCAAGTAGCAATCCTCTAATGCGTGACTTGTTTAAATTAAGTAAAAATCCCTAACTTTGGAGTTGTTATATTGGAAGAAAGCAAGTAGAAATCCTCTGATCAGGGACTTATTTAAATCAAGTAGAAATCTCTGACTTTGGACTTTTCATATTGAAGGAACACAAGTAGAAAATCCTCTAATTTGTGACTTATTTAAATTAAGCAAAAATTCCTGACTTTGGACTTATCATATTAAAAGAAGGAAAGTAGAAGTTCTCTAATTAGGGACGTGTTTAAATCAAGTAGAAATCTCTGACTTTGAGCTTATCATATTGAAGGAAGACAAACAGAAATCCTCTGATCTAAGACTTTTTTAAATCAAGTAGAAATTCCTGAGTTTGGACTTATCAGCAAAGCAAAAGAAGCAAGTAAAAATTCAAGAGTTTCTTAAGGAGCAAATAAAAACTCATGAACTTATCAAATTAAAGAAATTCAAAAGATAAGAACAAATTCATGGAGCTTTCCAACATATGTTGATGCAAGTAGAAACTCTTTGGAGTTATCAAATTAATGAGGGGAAAAAAGAAGTACAAATCCTTTAACTTACCAACAAGTATTGATGCAAGTAGGAACTCATGGATATTTCAAAATATTAACTAGAAATACTCATGCTCGCTAAAATTTAGTATTGTGTCTTGTATATATATTGTTAATATTTAACTTTCAGGAATGAAGCAATAATGGAAGAAAAAAACTCATCGATGACATACGAAGAACAAGCGGTCAAAAGTAAAAAAAATGTGTTGTCGCTGCAGCAACGCGTACTCCGTGGCCACGGCATGCAGTTTTAAAAAATTGGCATAATGAAGAGAAGAAGAACAGGTGGAGCACATAAACCATGCGCAGCAGTGACTGCTACGTGTAGTTTACTAGTTCGAATGACAATAAGAAAAGAATCACCACAATTTTGAGACAACGATCTTTGGTATAGTCTCACCACAAGACATTGTTGTGATGTCAACAAGAGAGTTTATGATGCCTTGAAATTACAATTTGAATTACGCATAGTCCTAATCTCAAGAAGCCTTCTAATGGGACATATCAACTCTTCTCTGACATTAAAATTTTGAGAATCACGTGAATGAGACCGAGAAGAATCTTCTTTGACAGATCCATCAAAATTTGACCTTGTAATAACATTAGATTTTTCCTATTTCCGAGAAGAAGTATCTTCAACATAAGGCTGAGTACCAACTATATCACTCCTCTTAGAAAAGGCTTTTTCAGAACTTTTTTGAGGAAATTCATCACTCTTTTGCTTAAAAACATTCCTTTGACTTGGCTTGTTGAAAAAGTGATTTTCTTCTAGAAGACATGCCTAAGATAACAATGAATAAGAAAGGTAAAAAAAAAATGTTAATGGAGAAAATAATCGTTGGTGAAGAAAATAACTGTTGGTGAATAAAACAACCACTGATGAAGAAAATAACTGTTGGCGAAGAAATAACCACAGACAAAGAAATAACTGCTGGCGAAGAAATAACCGTTGTTAAAGAAATAGCCGTTTGTGGAGAAGAAATAACATCTAACAAAGAAAAAACTACTGGCAAAGAAATAGCTGCTAGCGAAGAAACTAACCATTGGCCATTAATCATGAAAAATCCAATCAATAATAACTCCATAACAACAAACATACAATAAAAAAAACAATACCAAAATTGATTAAAGAATGAAGATCTAAAAAAATTTACAAGCCAAAAAAATCATCAAAAAATCTAAAGAAAACCAGTAGAGCCCCCAAAATTGAAAAATGGAGTATGAAAAAATATATTGCAAATGTACAATGTACAAAAAGACATATGCATAAAAGTCATGCATATTAAAGCAACGACAGTGTAGTTTTAGCCATGGATCAAAACTAAATAACCTAAAATCATGAGACAAGAGTTTTGGCTGGCTTTTGTTACTTTCTGTCCGGCCAAGATCAACAATAAAAAAAGATAGCCCATGAATTAATGTGCCTGTAAGAAACAATATTCTATTTGCTACTTGATTAAAAAAGTGTTAAAACAATGAAGAATGAAAATGAGTGGAGGAGAGAAAGAGACATGTCCACTCACAAGTCAAAAAAGTGGAGAATGACAAAGCCATCAAACTAAAGCCATCAGTTAGTTGGCCCCACTTATACAATGAATTTCCACAGCCTCTCTAGAAAAGAATTTCAAATACTCTACAAGCTAAACAAAATCTCTGCCAATATAACCAATGTCGTTATGGCTTATGCTCTTTTTGCTCCTCACTAGGTAATCAATGGTGTCGAATCGGCCAATAAAAAATATCCTAAGAAAATAATGTCAGAATGCCCTAAAATGACTTGTAGAAGAATATTAGATTCCATTGTGGACTACATTGACATGCCCAAACGGTATTAACACCACGGCTTGCTAAGAAAGTGTACCTATCGAATAGTAGTATAAAGATTAGAATATCGAGTGTCGATCCCACAAAGACGAACAAGTATTAATACTATCAATTCAATTTATTATCTAACCAAACAAAAGTGATCTGTGTAATTAAAATGGCAATCTAAAAGAGTGGTTAAAACTAAAATTAATCAAGACAAGAAAGAATGAAAATCACACAAAAGAATTCGGTAAATTCAAATAGGAAAAGGCAGATGCCTAGACTCGACTCCTCTTAAGATTTCATACGTGTATGATTTAATTGTTATCAAATATTAATGAGCATTGGACCGCAAATGTCTATTGTGTAACGTCTTGAAATTTATTTGATTTAGTTTATATGAAAAATAACTTAAAACATAATCGAATTGGTCAAGATTAGGTAAAATTCAGAAAAACATCAGGCAGCACAAGCGGCAGCACGGGCTGCAGAACGCCCTTGTGCTCACGACATCATGCTCATCCTGGGAATTGGCAAGACCATTTGTCGAATTTAATTCAAAATGAGATCGTGCACGACCAAATAAGAACTCGTGCTGAGTTGCACAGCACGACCACGAGCACGACCCATGCTCAAGGGCTTGTCGACTAGATATTTCAGACCTGACCGACTGTTGCTACTGTTTGATTCGACAATAGAACCAAATCGAGCAACCTGAGCAGAGAAATCCTAAAACATTAAGAAGGAATATCATAGCAAGAAACAACTGATTTTCTTGTAAATTTGGAATGAAAGTCATTAAGGTAAGCTTATACTCTTGGTTTTATGTATATAGAAGAGTTTTAGCTTGCTAAAAATTATTGTTGTGAGGATTAGAAGTTGATTTGGTTGCTGGAAAATATGTAGTTGATGGACTTAGACTTAATTAAACCCATATAGATGAGTTTGCTGATATGGATCATGATTGAATGAAACTAAGGAAGTTAGTTAGTTTGGAAAGGCTCTAAGGAATTGAAGAATTATGATTAAGGGTTGTAATTCATGTTTCTTAGGATGAAACACGTTGAGGAATAAGCCTTTATCAACTTTATATGTTTGAATTCGCTTACTAAGTGTTTAATTATACTCACCCCTGTGTGTTTGTTTAATGTTATGCAGATTGTAGGTAGCTGCTTATTCGATCGGAGCGTACTGTGATCAAATTTACGAGAGCTTTACTTCTAAGGTATGGGCTTTGGGGATTAGTTTTGTTATTTTGATTTGTACATGTTGTACATACTTGTATATGCACGCAAATTCGGTTTGAAATGTTTTTCAAACTTATGGTATCAACTTTTGCATTACTCTTTGTTAAACTATGTTTTTGTTTGAGCCGAGTTTTATAAAAAGTGTGTATATAATTTATCTCTCCTCAGTTTATGATTTATTAAATTAAAACATTTTCATTAGTTATTGGAAATTTCAGAATAAACATATTTAAAAATTGAGTCTCATATATTACATCTTACAGAATCTCTTGATTAAATTAACAACTAATATTAGGTTGATTAGTCAAAATCTCTTTTAAACTAAAACCTCTAATCCAGCTTTACCGTTTTATACATTCCTCTATTAGCTCTACACTAATACATAGAATTTATGTAATTCTATCTCTAGAACCACAAACAACTTCTTCCAACCATGCAAGACCTAATTCATATGACAATTTCTCAATTAATTAAAATGAAGTCAAATACCTAACTCAGAGTCAACCGATAAACAACAACATGGTTGAATCTGAATAAATCTCATTAAAAACAATAATCAATCAATGTCATAACACGTAATCCATCATAGGACTCATCTCATCTAAATACCCATGTAAAATTAGTTCATCATATAACCAAAGCAAAAAGAATTCAATAAAACAGGAAAATAACCCTTTGGACTGTCTTACAAGAGCAATAATCCTACGGTCTATGTCAAAAATACCTTCGTGTGGTTGTCTCTCAGCTCAAATGTCCGCGTTCTTCGACTAAAATCTCTCCTTGCTGTCGTTGACGGCTCCCAATTCTAAGCTCCCTTCAATTTCTTTCTAAAAACCTATTTATAACTAAACCCTAAATCAACACGGTAAGTTGGAAACGGCCCGCAAAATGGGCTTGTAAACCATTTCATAGGTCGTTCGCTGTAGCCCAGTGTGAACTGTCCAAATGAAACAGTTTGGGAAACGACCTAGGGAGGTCGTTTTACAAACTGTTCTATTTTCTGTAAAACTTTATGTTTCTACCAGTAGAATAGAATGGTTTGGGAAACGGCTTGGGCTAAACTGTTTCACAGCTCGTTTGGTCTCTCGGGTTGCTTTTGTAACTTGGTGAAAATAAAATGGTTTGGCAAACAGTCTGGGTTATCCATTTTGCAAAACGTTTGCCTCCTCTGCTCGTGCTTCTATCGCTATTTCGCTCCGTTTCGATCCAAATTCTGCCTTTTTACACTTAAAGTTCCACGAGTGACCTGGAGACATGGAGATTAGAGAAATTACACGGAAGTAATTCCCAATTGGTCGAAAAACCTGATAAATATCATGAAAACAGGTATGAAATATACGTTCAAAATGACGTTTATCAAGCATGTTCAATAAAAAAAATAAGAAGAAGCATTTTAATTGGACACAAATTAAATAAAAGAGTATCATTAACATTATGCTTCTATTAGGAAATATTATACTATTGAAATTATAATTATAATATAATAATTATAATTATAATTTCAATCTAATTAAAAAATGATACTCACTTTATTTTTACATGTTAGGCCTAGTAAATTGCAACAAAATTTCTAGAGACCATAACTTTTAATCCGGAATGAGCTATGAGACCCACAAGATATCAAATCAAAGATTGTTACAAAATTTACATCAATAAATTTTTCACTTACTCCTACATTTGGAAAACTCAAACATAGGAGTGGACAGCTCATGTTATGGGATATATACTAAAGAAACATCCACATACAATACATTCATTAAAGAATCGTCCTTATACAATGTGTTCAATAAAGATACGACAGATTCCATGTTCAAATATCAAATATTGAATTTGAAGTTGAATTCAAAAGTCAAAATGAAAGGAAGATCATAACACCACAACATCTTCATCTGTCTATAAATAGATCTTCTCCTCTTCATTCAAGGTATGCTCCAATATGCTGCTATTATTCTGTCAAAATTATCACCCATTTCTCCATCTGCTGACTTAAGTATCAGAGTGTAATCGGAGATAAAACCCTCGACTCTCTTATTTGTGTTCTTTTTTGCAAATTGTATTCAAAGAGTGATGATTTGTTTTCATTGTTGTCTCAGACAACAACAACCATAATCAGATTAATTATTTCATCCTAATTGAAATAACAATCAAATATTGCTTTAAAAACTTAATATGCTAAAAATATTTTAATTTAATTATAATAAAATAATTTTAGAAATTTAACTAAAAAGTAATAATCTAAAGCGTACAAACTATACTCAATATCTAATTTTCATTATATTATTAAACATAACTTCAAAAGATTTTCAATACTTTCAGAATATTTAAAATTTTTATTACTTCATTTTCTAGTATTTAATTTTTAATTTTATCAAATAATTTAAAGTTCTTAAAAAATGAGAAATGTTATAACTTTGAGTGTATTTTGAACTATCGATTTATGTAAGTAACCAGTTAGGTTTATGATGAAACGTAAAAATCGATCACTAATCTAATTTAAGTACTTCAATAGGATAGGCCTCAATATGATACTAAGAACATCAGCAGTGGTCCACATCAACTCTACAGGAAGAGGTTGGTGTTCATAAATTATTTCACACTTGTGAAATGATTTATATGTTGTGGAGTTCACCAAAATCAAATTTAAAGCAGTTTTTATTGAAAGGTAGTAAAATAAGTAAAATATAGTGAGTTCTATATTAGAGAATAATAAAAGATTTAGGAGAAAAAGGAAGAATTAATGAAATGAGAATTTAATAAATATTGACGTGTTATTATCATAAATCTCTTAGTGGGGTTTATAACTATAGATTTTAAAGAGAAATGTAAAGTTGTGAAGTAATTTTATATAAAAATTTATCGACTCTAGAGATATAAAAATAAAAAGAAAATTTTTTAAGTATCAACAAAAATAAAAGGTTTCGAAATAATTTAAAAGAAATCTTTGTATTAAAATTATCATGAACCTAATAATTTACGAAACATTACCATAAAATAAATAGGATCTAAACAAATAACTTTTTTATTGCGAATATTCTTAGAGAAGAAGCTTCCTACCGGAAGAATCGTTTGACTAATGCACAAGAAAAGTGCGGTTCTTTTAGAGAAATTGAAATTGAAAAGTGAACTCCTTGATGCACACTCCAAGAAAATTGTTTCCGTAATTCTTCCTCAACCCACTTCAAACAAATCAGTGGGCGATTCTGCTCCTTCTCAATTACAACCAAATCCCCACCCAAACATTTTTATAAGACGTAAAGTTATGTATTTTTATCTCTTTTTTTTTAATATCCCTATTTAAGTTTTAGTTATGCTTATTTATTAATTTTGTTTTCGTTTCTCTCAAAATCAAATATAAATAATATAGTCATTTTTTAGTTTATAAAAAAGTCTTTTTTAATTTGTGTGTATATTCTTAAAACTACACTTATTTTAAAATAGAGAAAGTAATAAATTTTTAATATGTTTCTTCCTTAAATTGTTTCTACATGTAAGTTTTCTTCTTATAAAATTTGGAGTATGACATGACCCTCTTCAAAGATACAAAATTCAATAGAATTGGTTAAAAAAAAACTTGTTGATTGTTTTATTTACAAGAAAAATTGTTGGTTGTTGAAGAGATAAACTTAAGATCAACAATTACGAATTATTTTTATCCGTCTGAAATATTAAGATAAGCTCTCAATCTAGTATAGTTGTTTTGTAAATACTTTTATTATTTGAGATAATAAAAAAATACAATTATATTTTATTTTTGTGCATGATGAATTGATAAAATAATCCATAAATATTAGTTCTGTTCAAATTATCAAAAAAATATGTTTGACACTAAAATACTTGAACTAATAAAAAAAGCATTCCAAATATCCCTAATCGATCGCTTGCTATGAAAATGAAAATGCATCAATACTAGTATGAGTCTCTACCAGATGATATTGTTTTGTTAATCATGGAGCAAAACGAACATAGATACATCATATAAAGGATAAAAATATTATATGGTAGTGCAAATCATAAGTATTCTCATGGTGGTGCTTATATTGGTATTAGACATTAAGTCTTGATGTGACTTAGATAGATCATATTACTTTGACATATGTCTAATATTGCTCATAAGTGAGTAACAAGAATGGATATGATTGAGTATATTACAATCTATGCTAGAGGGTCATAAAAAAGTGAAGGGAATATCACCTTTGATAAGATAGATGATACCACTGGTCTTTTAATTTGTGAGACTGAATAGTATGTGATCATACCCAAATTGTATGATAGTTGAGAACATAAATCTAAATATGTCAGTATCATAAATGCGATCAAGAAAGTAAAAACACAGAATAAGGGTGACTTGTTACCATGCATTATACGATCATGATATCACAAGTCCAAAGGATTATATAAGACTACTAGAGAGACAATTAAATATTGACATGTATTTATTTTGTTATCATTAAGCCTATAAAATGTTAAAAATGTTTAATGGACTTAGTTAAGTAATTCTTAAGGACAAGTAAGCCTAGCAAGCTCGCACACCTAGAATTTTGGACTGAAGGAAAAATGGTCATTTTTCTGAAATGGCAATTTTGATGCAGAAATTAGTATAAGTATTAGTGAAAATCCATGTGAGTGTGCCCAACTTGATTTCATAGCTAAGGTCAATGCTCATTGTTTAAAGTTAAAAATGCAAAAAATGATGGATATAAATAGTAAATTTTTAGGTGATTTTCATAGTACCATTTAATTAATATTAAGAAAAATTATTTAAACTTAAAATTCATAATCCTAGCAATCTAATACCATCTGTAAACACTCATGAGTGTTTAAAGTGGATATAAAATGATTTTAAGTCCTCATTTGAATATGATTGATAAATCTTAAATGACGTAGTCTCATTTAAACTATGATGCGTGGATTTTGAAGCGTTGCAAAATGTGGTACAATTGATGTACACTCTACCATCCTCTTGCTTGGTCAAATATCTTGTGAAATAATTGAGTGTTCTTGAATTTTAGTTGACAAAGTTTAAATTCAAGTTACATAAAAATGATTGTTATAGGCTCTACAATCCTTCTTTTGTGTGTGTGAGAGTAAAGGAGAGTTGTCTTTTATCATTTTAACCCTTACACCTCTTGCTTTTTTCATTTCACTCTCTACCCTTTCAAGTTAACATCTTTCTATGGTTTTCTACCCATGCTAGTCCTACAGATATTTTTTGAAAATCCTCTCCCTCACTACATTCCCTTAATCTCATCACTCATATAAAAGACTTTATCTTTCTTCTCTACAGAGTTCACAGACCCTAAACTAATTCACTTCCCCACTCTTCCACTCACACTCTTACTTAGAGCACCATGCAATAACCTACTCATTTTTCTTCTCATATCTTTCTTTTCACTTTTAAAAAACTTCTAACAAGTTAGAAACTTACCTTGCATGAGAGTTCTTCCCAAATGAGAGACCCTCCTTGATATGGTGTTGGAATTCTTAAGGCGGTTGGGAAAGGCTGGTATGGTGTTTTTGTAACATTCTCATACTAAAGTCTCATAATTAATAAAATAATTAAAATGATTAATAAAATTAATAATTGATTCAACAACTTGATGAAAATAAGACGTTAAATATCAATTAATATATAGTTAATTGTAAGTATACATCAACAAGGAAATCAGTGCAGAAAAATCAAACGCACAAGGAGTGGCATACTACACGTTATAGAGCCACTACAATATGTAATATAGTACATGTTGTCATAGCTACAACATGTAATATATGACCACCACATGTAGCATTGAAAAGTTGACGATTTTAGTAAATCTAAAAAATCGAAGCATGACAAGGCTCAATTTTCTTTTTATAAAAAGAAAGGAAGTAGGTGAAAGGTTAAAAGGGAAAATAGAGAGGAAATAGAAAGCTGAGAAAGGAAAGAAAGTTGGGAGAGAGAAAACAGAGAAATGAGGGGAGAGAAAGAAAGAGAGATTTAGGAAAATAAGCTAGAAATTAAGCTAAAAACACATATCTGATGACAGGAGCGAGCAGGGTATCGATTGGTATAGTCGATACAATAAATCTACGGTGAAAATGGTAAGAAATAATATTGGATTTTGAGTATGAATATGTTATTGGATTGATTTTCATAGAGAATTATGTATATAGTTTAATAGGAAGTCGATCAGGTTAACAGGACCAGGATCGGAGTCTAGAAGGGCTCCAAAACATAAAGAAAAAGAGGTGAGTAATCCAGACTCACTTTCAAATATAGTCACATATGTGATCGCTCAAAGAAAAAGATAATTAAAGGATATACCATGTTGATTGTGTGAATAGCTGAAGATACACATTATACGAGAATTGCTAGAACTGCAAGAGTGTGGAAGTTGTTATAGTGGTATGCAGGGGTTGTGCATATGCTATGAGCATGATAGTTGAAGTGTTTTGTTTGATATACTTGAATTTATATGTTGCATACACTATAACACAGAAAAGATAAGTTTGCTTGCACATTAGAAATGACAGCATATACATATGTATGGTTGATATGTGATGATAGGAAAGATATGATTATAGGTGAAATCATAGGAAAGAATCATAAGAAGTACAACTATGAAATGACAGCATATGCATATGTATGGTTGATATGTGATGATAGGAAAGATATGATTATAGGTGAAATCTTAAGAAAGAATCATAAGAAGTACAACTATGAAATTCAGTCAAACAGATGAGAATAGAAATAATAAAATAAGAACATACGTTTAAATGAAACTCAGAATAACAGATATGTTAAAGGAAGTGCATGACCTTTCATGACTTCACTGTATACATAGAATACAGGTATATGATCGTATTCTAGTAAATACGATTAATAGATTTACATATGAAATTATAAAAGAATATAAATGATAAATGAACACAAGATAAATACAGTCACATGATCATACAATCACATGATTACAAAGTCACATGATTATACAGTCATATGATTACACTGTCACATGAATTATATAGTCATATGATTCCCACAATCGCATGATTTTACACAGTCACATGAATTACACAGGATTATGTTACATGCACATGATACACGATATACAGATAGTGGCGGTGATACATGATAGGTGGTGTTGATATAGATAGTGGTGGTGATTCAAGACAGAGGTATAGATTATTATTGGAGGCGGGGATATTTCACAGTACAGTTTATTATCGAAGATGGAGGCTTATCATAGCACAGTTTATTATTAGAGATGGAGGTATAGCACAATATAACATCGTACAACACAGTATATATAATATAGTATTATATAAAGTGATACACAACTATACGTTTACAGTTATACATGATGTTACACAATGATATATGTCATTATATAGATACACGTATAGAATACATGATACACACATAGAAAAAATGATACACGCACAGAACACATGAATACACGTATAGTTATATATGTTATTATACATATCACAAGAATAAGTACAGTTTACATGTTCATATGATAATAGGTATAAGAATATAGAACATAGAATACAAACACAGCTCATATAAAAGAATACATTATACAAACACAGAATATAAAAAAACATAAAGATAGTATGTTGATATGATAAGTTATATGTGTACTAACAAATATAAATAGAATTACAGAATTATAAGAATAGATAGGTTTAAAAGATGATAAGTAATTATAGATGATTGCTCTCTGAGTCCGCAACTCACAAACTACAAACTACGATTGTATATATTGTTTTAGGATCTGATATTAAATAAAGGTTTACTGAAGATAATCTAGTAATTGGATCAGATATCGCTTCTCAACACACACACTCTCCCTCTCCAACCAGACATGTATATATATAGAGAGATATATGTACAGACAGTTATTTGCATGCTATGTGTGTTCTTTTTATGATCATATCTTATATGACAGAGTATATGTAGTGTATACTATATGTTATGATATATATATGTGATTTATTACAGGTTGACATTTGGTTGATCATATAGAGATACAACAGATGCATACAAGTCGTGCTTAAAAACATGATCATTGTATTGCAGTTGAACAGGAATGTATTAGTATAATATGAGACCGTGCCCATGAGACATATTACACTAACACGAGTCGTGTTCTAGATCAAGCTATAAGTGGGGCTGTATACTATTATATGCACACATGAACTACAATTTCTACATGATTTTTAGAAAAGCACGTTCACGTGAAAAGTTTTTAAAAGTTCTACATTATGAGTTAATAGAAAAGTTAAATCACATGATTAATACGTTAATTAGTTTAGGATGTTTCAATTAAAAGTAATGTTAAGTATGAATTTTCAAATTTAAAGTAAAATAAGACAGAACATAAGTAAAATTGGCACCCAAAGTTGACACGTTTAAAAGTTAGTGTTAGAAATAGAATTTAAAAGGGTCCAGAAGATTTATTTTTTGTATATATAAAGAGAATAACATATCCAAAATCCAGAATACTCGACTTAAAATCAAAGAGTTATGGACGTTTAAAGTTAGCCAAAAACACAAAAATCTGCATTCATGGCATTTAATATATTCGTAAGAATTATACATTAATTGACATTTGTGCATTGTTCTAAAGATGCATAATTGTTATAGGACGTCAGGAACTCCTTAGGAGAGAGAAAGAGACTTGGATAATATTGAGTACTTTAGCTAAATAGGTAAGTATAATCTGGAGATTAGATTCCTGGTCTTATACTTACTATCACTTAAAATAAAGGTAATATATATATATATATATATAAGAGAAAGAGAGAGTGAGAGAGAGAGGGAGAGAGGATTGATTGTTGATACATATGATGAATGGATCAATGAATGTTAGATTCTAGTTAGAGTGTAAGTGATTGATGTGGCATGGAGGCATTGCATCATTGCTATGAATAATTTTAGTCAAAGTGTTATTGTGATTGATAGATTGTTTGTAGATGTTATGCAATTGATTTTTCAATGAATTATTTGATGTTTGGTATACTGGTATTTATCAAAGTTTATGCTAAATTTTTCAATGGAATATGAATACAATTATAAATGACAAAATGTATAATGACAAATGTTTTTAGAATGATTGATTGATTTATTTGATTACTTGTATTTTTGCTTTTAATTTATCATATGGTTTGTAACCTAAAATAAAGTTGTGATATGTTCAATTTGTTTTTGTAACATCTTAAAAATTTGATAGTAATAATGGATTTTAATTAAATATATGGAAATGTAAATAAATTTTTTGCCAATTATTTAAAATAATAATTTGGTGGAAGGGATGAGAATTAGTGGAAAATAAAAATCGGAGGTTGTTGAGTCAACCTGGAAAGAGAAACACGAAGGAAGGGTGAACCAAATAGTACTCGGGGGCAAACTCATCCAAAACTGATATTTTATAAGTTTAGTTTGTTCCTCTCTCTCTACCATCACCATACGCGTTTCTCTCCTTCCTTACCATCTCTCTAAAACCGAAAACCCTATCTAACTTCTTTCCTAGTGAAACCCTAGTGTTCGGGAGATTTGGAATCGATCGAGGATCGAATATAGGTAAGAATTTCTTACTGATTTGTTGAATCACGTTTTTGAACTTAAACCCTAGTTTTCGGCCTTAAATCTTTTTCGTTTAAGCTCCGATTTGAGCAAATAATGGCTCGTTAGAAAGCTTAACATGTATACTATCCATTGGTAACTCTTTTTGGTGGTAAAATGTGTTTTAGGTGTCCAAAATTGAGGTTTGAAAGCCATCTGTGAATAGTGACGAGTTTGGGTTTCCTAACCCGAGGTTCTTTTTCGAGTACCGTTGCTTAGGTAAGATTCTTCAGGCCCTATTGAGGGTATTTTGATAGTCAATTTAATTGGGTGTTAATTGATGAGAGAGAATGGAATGAGGGTAGGAAAATGTGTTTCGAAAGGAAGATTTTAGGAAATGGGATCAATAGTATGTGTCGGATGGTAGGAATCGTAAAAATGTACCTAAATAAATTTGTTAGGAACATTAATGGTGGTTGGTGTAAAGAGGAGAAAAGAATTAGGTTAAGGGTAGTTGAAGGACATTAATGAGAGGAAGAGGAAGAAAGAGAAATGGGAGTAATTAAGTGAATAGGTATATAGGCATAATTAATTTATCGTCTTTGCATAGTTTTATGCATATATGATTGATCTAATTCATAATTTGTCTTCATAGGAGGTCAAAATCACGGTGAGGGAGGTTCCCAACCGGAGCGTTAGACGTTGCTTGCCAGATAAGCAGCATGAATGCAATATTCCTTATTTGTATGCCCTTTGTTTGCGGAATGTCTGAATTGATTGTTATATAAAAGATGCTTATATATATTGTTTGTGTGGTCGTAGAAGATTATATATATAATGTGTTGTTAATGCCCATTGCTTGTATGATTGATGATGATATACCTAACGTGATGGTTAGGTATAGAGCTTGTGTGACTTGTTTGGGATTGGTGTGAATGTTGCGGTTTGAAGTGTCATTTGTGATAGAATGAGTGTATTCTCATGTTGTTGAATATATTTGATGATTTGGGGAATTTATGTTGAATATGACATGATATTGGTGCATGATTGTTTATATGAATATTGTCTATGACATTCATGCATATAGAGTTGCTAAGGAGCAATAACGAAAGTAAATGATAGCTCTTAGTGAGCAATGGAATTGAGGGAGTGGTTATGGCTCTTGGGAGCGTAATTTGCAGTTAGTATATATCACATACTTTACCGCGGCACAGTGGAAGTCTCGTTTCACTTATTAGTGTTAAAGCGTGTCAGGCCAAGTAAGAGCGTTATTTAGGCCAAGTAAGGGCGTAAAAATCTATGGTCCATAGTAATTTATAACCACATACTCCCGGCCGACGGGGCTTGTTTGCAAACGTCAAAAGAAATGGCCAAGTAAGGGCGTAACTTGAAAACCAGAGTCTGAGACCATGAGCGTTGCATTGACATTCATTAGAGGTCATTCATTCACAATCATTAAGTCGTATTTGACGTGATCGCGTGATTGTATGCTTAAATGATGGGTTAGATTGTGTGTGAGTGAAGAAAAGGATGTCATGTTTGATTTTTGGATGATGAGCTTGTTGTGTTTGTGGAATATGGCATGAATGTAGGTGTATGTAAATATTTTCTATATTCATATGTAATTTATGATTGAATGTGTTGGAAACGGCTTGATGATTCAATGAGTTGATGTGTTGGTATGTGATTATAATTGTAGGTTGTGTGCTTGTGGTTATTTGTGTGGTTGAATGAGGTAAATATTGATTGAGAAGGGGATTAAGAGGTTAGTTGATGATGTGAAGAGTTGTTGAAAATGTATGGTTTGGTTTGTGAGTTTTCACGCAGGAAAATAGAGATCCAAATGTGGTGGCAGATAAGTACGCGCAGTCACTGTGACCACGCGTACTTCAACTACGACCAAGCGTTTATGTGTACCAGAACTACGCGTGGTGGCAACGACAACGCGTAGTGATAAATGCCGTTTTATTCATATATTTTCTATATATTTTCACGGCATTTCTCTAGTTTTTTAGGTGAATTTCGGCAAGATATCCGCGTAATTTTATTCATTTCTTATATTTTTAGGTCATGCACGGAGTTTGGAGCAAAAAAGGAAAAATACGGGTCAAAACGGAGCGAAAACTGAGGAAAATGAATTGCCTTCAGAAGAACCGCCAAGCAAAAACGGTCAACTGGCCGTTCCAAACACTGTTCATGCTCGAAACGGCATCAAAACGGGAAGCCCGGCCGTTTCTCAAAACCGTTTCTAATGCAGCGTTGAAAAGGGCACTCAAAACAAGAACTCTAGCCGTTTCCTGGTCGTTCCCTACGATGGTCCTTAGAATGGGATAAAGGAACGGTCTAATGGTAGTTCCATTTGGCCGTTTCCAACTTATGAGCTCGAAAAAAACCCTAGTATATAAGAGATTTTATGAAATAAAGAAGGGGTTAGACAGTTTGGAGAGCTATTGACGACCAGAGAACCATTCGCAGAGCCGAGAGAAGTGGAAATTCAAGTCGGAGGCCTATCAAATTGAAGATTTCTGTGCTTGATAGTCGACTTGTTGTTTTTGTAAGAATTCAAATGGGTTTTCTGTCTGTTGAACAGTTATCTTTAGTT
>CANYCX010684862.1:0-10867 GCA_948193385.1 Breynia disticha f. nivosa
ATTCTACTAATTTGGAGTACTTCAAGCCCATCCGATATTGCCACATTAACCCCAATGTTCTTATTGTTTTTCATCAATGAATCTTTCTCCCTCTCGTTAAGAAAACTCTTGTCCCTTACCTGGCACACCGGTATTGACAAGCGGTCGTGGCGTCTCTTCAAATCACTCTTGTATAAGTTTTTCATTATAACCAGCTTAACGTCAGTTCCATCCCTTAGTCTGATGAATTCTTTTAGTGGTTGAGATAGTCCTAGTGGTGGCTCCAATCCCAACCTCACCAAATTCACTTTCTTTGGAATGAAACGTTTCTTCTTCACCTTTTCTTTTTTGTTGTTCTCAATTACCTTCTCCTTCCCTTTGTCCTTTTTTGCTCTCTTATAGTCTTTATTCCTCTTGTTGTTGCAATCGGTAGGAATACAATCGTCATCTTCCTCATCGCAAGATTGAGAGAGTTGCACGATGAAATCGATTGTTGAAGGCACATGTGTTTTGAGGTGGGTAGCCATCCTTCCTCTCTTTTTCTTTGGAATTTTACAGTTGATAAAATCCTGAATTGGGGGATGTTGATATTCAGCCATGATAAGAGAAACAAGGTTGTCGACAACTTTTTCTTCAATCAAGTCCATGAAATACTCCTCATCATCTCCAGCAATTGATCGGCATTCTTTTTTTAATTCTTCAAAATCTGGCTTGCAGTTCTTCATGGTCGTTCTTTAATTCTCTTCTTTTAAACTGAGGAGTTCTCTAAGAATACAACGTAGGCAGCGTAGCTTGAAGTGTATATATAGAGGGAAGAGAGAGTAGTGAGACAGATAGAATTGGTTCCTAAATAGGATTGATTGGTAATATGTTTTCTAATACAATTGAAATTCTTATAGAAAGAAAAGCAACACTTAAAAGTCTTCTTGATTTGGAATTGCTAAATCTTTAATGTGAAACTCAGTTTATATAAATCCGAAAATTTTGTAAAATTTTACATCAAGTGTATATAACAATAATCAATTATACATTCAGTAAAAGTTAATTAAAATTTTATAAAATATTACTGGATAATTTTTTTAAATAAAATATGAAAATTGATTTAAAAAATCATAAATCTGAAAATATAGTAGCAATATTAAAATGAGAATATTGCACCAAAATCACTGAAGTATATTGGCAAATAATAAAAGTAAAAATAAAATGAGAACCTAATACTTGTTCTCAGTTAGTCTGATAGTTGTTGAGTTTTGAATGAAATATAGAATGAATGGATGTAGCAATCAAAATGAATAAGATTATAATGAAGAAAGTAATTGACAGAGTAGAAATGAAGAAGTGAGTTTAGAATGAATGGATGAGCAGACTAATTCTTATAAACTTCATATGAGGGATGGAATGAAAGAAGATGGCATCTGAATAACTATTCTTACATATGCAACAGTAGCGAGTGTTACGAAGCAGTGGCGTATGAGTGTGTTAAATTTGAAACGGCTTGTCGTTTTGAGCATAATAATTGATGTGGCACTTGCTTATTTTCTGTCATGAGTACTATCTTCATTTCTATTACATATTCAAGAGATGCTTCAGAACTCAAGGATGAAAAATATGTTACAGATATTCCTCCACATTATTAAATTATGTTACAGATATCATTAATTTGAAGATATGAAAAATATGCAGATCCTGCTATGAGGTAGATTTATTCTTATGAATTAAATCTGAGATTTTCAGTTAAAATAGATTTTGATCTACACATGTTTGAATAAATTAAGACTTTGTGATATTATAGAGAATGTACTGTAGTAAAATGTTGTAGTTTTGGGCATTGGAAGGATATATGCCTTTTTATAAAATTCTTTTTATTTGAATTGTTTGAAAAACTAAAATAAAGATAAGATTTACCATTTGCAAGGCACTGCACCAGCTTTTAGAATTTTATCAAGGATATTTACACAACTATTAAACCCAAAAATTAGTATTCGCTTTTAACATAATTAGAAATTATTAGGAAGTTAATGATTGTATTCTTGAAAAACATGGGTAGATCAATCAAAAAAATAATATTTTAAGAAGTGGATTCTAAATATGTATAGTTTTATTAAAAAGTTTGTAATTATCCCTTTTATCAATATGTTAACTGTCTTGGTGGTGGCTCTAAACCTGGGGAAAGGACGTAAACAACAACTTAAACTTTCATTGTTATTTTTTTTATCATATCAATAAAAATTATTTTCTTAATTAACATTTTTTGAAACTGTTGGAAATAAAGTAAAATGAACAAAGAAAGAAATATTTGCAGTAAAAAGTGTGTTATTTCATTGCTGTAAGTGATTTAAATAGAGTAGAAAACACAAATTAAAAATCCTAAAATCAAGCAACTAAATAGAAGATGGTTCCATGTTCAAAATCAAGAGAATAGAAAACATGACTTGAACAAATCCAAACAAACAGAAAAATTATAGCAGCTAAGTCAAATATTTAAAAGAAACTTATCTCAAAAAATGACATCTTATATAAATTGAAGCACACAATCACAGTGTGACTCATTCGTGAATTCTCTAGCATCAAAAATACTCGAACAACTCTCTCTCACCTCACTCTTTACTCACACGATTGTCTTGTAATCTCTATTTATTGGTAACACTGCAGATCTCGCGTGATCGGAACTTGATTTTCTAACGTGGCAATTTGAACGGTTAAGTGTTCGTTGTTGGTTTTGAAGATTGTTGCTGCGTGGTTCTGGATTAGGGAAGACTTGCTTTTAGAAGAAAACAATGCAGTAATGGAGTATTTGTATGATCGAGCAATATTGTTGGAAGTATTTTTCACATGCAAGATGAAGAATTGGCTGCCAACTATCTTGTAGGTCACATTCACGAGTTTGAAGTAGGGGTGTCCAAAGTTCGGTTAACCGACCAAGAATCGATCGAAAAATTTCGGTTCGGTTCAGTTCGGTTAAAATTACAATGTTCGGTTAATCGGTCGGTTCGGTGAAAAACCGACAACCGACCGATTAACCGAAATTAATATTTATTTAATTAAATATATATATTTTTATGCATAATTTATGAAAAAAAAATCTTATAATTTATAATTCAATGCACTTTTAGTGTATACAAATTTTAATTAATATATGTTTTTACTAAAAACTTAAAAAATTTTAATTTTTTTTGTAAAATTTACATACAAAAATTATTTTTATTTTAGTAGAAAAAAATTCTGTTAATTCGGTTAGTTAACCGAATCGACCGAAAAAATAATGGTTAATTCGATTCAGTTAAATTTTTTTCCCGAGTTGGTTCGGTTATTTTTTTTCAAGAGGTGGGTTAACGGTTAATTTCGGTCGGTTAACCGAAACTGACCGAATTAACCGTTTGGATACCCCTACCCAAAACCATTGGTGCACACTGGGAACACATACATAGAATGTTTCTGGCTTAATTGTGCAAATATGATAGATCTCATATACCAATCAAGACAAGGGGGAGTGACGTGGATCTACCTTTTTTTGTTAAATTGCACAATGTATTCTGTCGTCATAAAAGATGGTCAAATAATTCACTTTTTATTTCTTGGTGTTAGTAGTGTCTATTTTATAAACATCCGCAATTAATAAGGGTATTTAAGTCCAAATACCATTCTGGCCATTTTCTGACTATAGTATTTCGGGGACTGGCATATATATATATATTAATATAAAGCTGAATACATTGACAATTAATGCATGATGATGATGTGTCATTTTGTAGTTTTCTAACATTTAAAAATAAAAATTTATTTATATATTAGTTATATATTACCATAAGTATTTTTAACTCCTATAGAAATGAAAAGATAAAAATAATTTTTTAAACTAATTTATTATTATGGTAACAAATCAAATTAAATTATCATAAAAAATAATTACTTCAAAATTAATTATTTATATAAATTTTTATTATTAAATTATATTAATTTTATAAACTTTCATTAAAAATAATATATTTAATTTCACTTTAAATGAAATTTTTTATTTAATTTATGATTTAATTTTATTTTTTATTTTCAAACACTAAATGCTATAATTTTTTTTTTATTTTAATTTTTATAAATTTGTATTTAAAATAATATTGTTTAGAAAAAAATTTTTGATCCTAATTCTTATATATATATACACATAAAAAAAAATCATGTCCTAGAATGTAAGTATCAAAATTTTGTCTCTTTTTTCTTTGCGATAATAAGTTTTTAGAAGTTGATAGGATTGAGAGATGAAAAAAATGTTACTTTCAGAATACACTTAGTTTGTATGTTATATTTTTGAAGTGTTTATTTTTGACATGTTACTTCATAAATTTGATAATAAAAAAATAAATTAAAATATTATATTTTTTATTGATTGATAAATCGCTATTTTATAAGTTAAATATAAAAATATAAATTAAAATACTCTTTATGAGTTAAATATTCGTCATACTCGTACATACAATGTATTTTATGTAAATTGTATTTTTACTCAAAATATAAATGTAATATAATAATTATTTAACATTAGAAGATAAGAATAAAGATACATAGATAAAGAAAAAAAGAAATTATGATAAATATATATTCATTGTATCAACCTAACTTAAAATTTAATTAAATATTTGTGGCCCATACACGTACATATAATACACAATATATTATATCACATAATCTTTAATTCATATATCAAATAAACTTACCTCATAAAATTCTAATATTTTATGTGAATAATAATATTTTTTGTCAATTAATATGCAGGTCCAATATTTCTATTTTTATAAAAATTATTATATATAAAAATTTTTATAAATGATAACTTTATCATAGTGGTACTATATAATATATGTCATCTTAGAATATTGCTCATGTCTAACAGCAAGAAAAATATATTTTATAAAATTTATAATACTCTCATTTCTATTATTTTTAATATAACATAAGATACAATTTTTTTATAATTTTATAATATATTATTGTGAGTATAACAATCACTAAATAAAATTTATAATAAATTCTTCATATAAAATATAAAAACTATATAAATTAGAACTTATAATATATATAGTAATTATATAAAATTTCATTTATTTTTGTTATATTTTAAATATTCTTATCGAACTTTACTCATATATTAATACACTTTGGTTTTAATTTAAATTTTGTTACTTTTAGAGTAAACTTGGAATTTAAAAGATTATTTAATTTTTTTTTAAATATTTTATTTATTAAAAATATTTAAATAAAAAATATTTAAAGAATTTTCAATCAATATTGTTAAATATAAAAATAAATTTCATTTTTACTTTATGAAATATTATTTATATTATAACAAAAAAGAAAAATATGAAAATATATATCTTTAAGAATAAATTTTAGAACAAAAACTAACACCGAATTTATTTTCTTCTTTAAATTAACTAGATAACTAGCTCAACGATTAATCTTAATCATAAAATTTTTTAATGATAGATTCATTAGTCATTTTATTTTATTTTTTAGGTGAATATTTTCATATATTTTTGAAATTATTTCATTAGTCATAAAAAGTCTATGTGTCAATTATTTATGTTACATATTTTTTAATAGCTAAAATAAAAATATTATTAATTAATTATAATTACTTAGATCATTTAATAATTTTTTTTATATTTATTTTAGATTTAAAAATAAATATGATAATAATTAATAAAAATAATATTATTCATATCTATATTAATATATTTTTAAAATAATAAAAACTGGATATTTAATTTATATATTATTAATAATACTGACCTAAGATGAATAAATATTATAATTTATATAATGACATCTAATTAAATAAATTGTATTATAAATAATTAAATTTTTAAAGTTAAAAATTATCTAAAATAAATAAATAATTTTACTTAAAATATTTATTTACCTTTTGTTATATGTTAAATATTTTTATTAAAATTGTTAATTGCATAAAATAATAATAATATGCTATATCGCGCTACATCGCGTGGTACAATTACTAGTTTCACACAGAAGTTGTGCAATTCTAGATGTAAACTCAACCAATTGGGTTTGCGGCTTTGCGCCAAATTAACCAATCCAAATTGACTTGACGTTTGTTCATGCATGTACATATAGTATATATATTTTTTTCCGATAAGTGCATGTATATTAGT
The DNA here is from genome assembly GCA_948193385.1 of Breynia disticha f. nivosa. Taxonomy (NCBI): domain Eukaryota; kingdom Viridiplantae; phylum Streptophyta; class Magnoliopsida; order Malpighiales; family Phyllanthaceae; genus Breynia; species Breynia disticha. Next base: position 6,144 of record CANYCX010684862.1, read on the forward strand.
TCAAATGTTCATTCTGAATTACAACTCCTCTTCACTTTCCTAACTGAAGCTCCAATAATAAACGTGGAGATGTAAAATTTGTGCAGCATACCTTCTATTTTCGTTATCAATCGGCTCTAGTATATACTAATAGGCTTGTTGTTTAGTGGTGTCACGATCAACTTCAATGCTACTAGTTTGATTTCCAATGTATTTGAACAAATAAATTAACTTAATTATCAAAAAAGAAATTTGTTCTTAAGCGTATGTGCTTCCATCACCAATAAGAGAAACCATCGAACGAATTTCTTCACTAATTATTTTTGACAAAATTTATTGGAAACTTGTAACGAATTTTGTCGCTATGCTTGTTTCTGATGGAAGGCTTTTGATAGATTTTATCGTTATTTCGTTCTTTTTCCGAGAAAATCCGTCGAAAATTATACGTCAAGAATTCTCTCTTTTATTGTTGTGTCTATACAATAAAATTTGAAGTCCCGGGCAAGAAACCCTTTCATACATGGTTGTTCTTGAACTGTCATATGATGGATGTCAAGGTTCAGTGCAACTCTCACTTATAATTGGGTGCTAGCACTTGGACAGACCTCCAAACTAGAAACCAATATTTTAAGGTTTAAGAACCAATTATTTACATGCAAGAACCTTTCCGAAGTAGTTGATATTAACTGTCATACACGTGGCAAATACCAAGGTACTACCTTGCAACACCAACCTCCATTGCCTCCTAATATAATTCATGCCACATTCCAGCAATCAAGTCAAACAATTAAGTAAGCTCACATACAAAGCTACTTAACCCAAATGTTGAAATAAATACTATTTGGCCAACGCCGACAAATCAGAATGGCGGTTCTAGCATATTTTAATGAACCCACCTCCCAAAATTATATATCATGCAATCTCAGACATAAAATAAGAAATTGGTAATGGAACATAGGTTATTAAAATCAAGAAAAATTAAGAAATAGAGAGAGAAAAGCCACTTGTATTTTCAGAATAATTTTTTGCAGGGAAATAGTTGAAGATAAACAGTTTAGATTCTACGAGCCGACCTTTCTTGGGATCGGAAGAATGACAGCCAACTTACAGAACGTAAATAGTAATCTAATTACGATTTCTGATAAATTATTTTTACGAGAATCTCTGATTTGATGTATCTGATTTCAAGTTATGAAAAAACCAGCTTGCCATTTCTTAAAAATAGTGTAAACAGTAGCTTCAATCAGATTTTACTTATAAAAAAAACTTCAATTTGTGGTTAAAAATAGTGTAAACAGTAGCTTTTACTTTCACAGTGAACCATAATAAATTAATTAAACTACCCAAATAACTAGCTTGTGATTCCTGCCGTTATTAATTTCAACATTTAACATCTTTAGCAAAACATTGAACAATTGGTTTTAAGCCAACTTAGTTTATTATCTTCAATTTTTGCCCTACAAAATGATTTTGTGAGAAAAAAGTTGGGCAAAGGCAAACATTGTCACTAATTACTACATCACACCAACAATTATTTTTGATAAGTCAAATCTCCAAATGCATTGTATATAATGAGTCACCTCAAAGGGACACTATTTTTTCTTCATTTTTTATTAAATATTCTTTTATCTCATCTAATTACCATTGATTTTGTTTGGCCTAAGATGGTTTTAAAAAATTTATATAACTAGTAACATTAAAACTAAACAATTTTTTTTACTCTTTATTTTTAAAAAATAAATATTATTTATATTCACTATTTGTCAATAAAACTATGAAGAAGTTAAGATGTTCACAACAATTTCAATTGGCATGATAACACAATTAATAAGCACATGATTAGATACAACACGATTAGATACAATACGAAAAATTATTAAACAATTATTGACTCATTAATCCGAATTGACACTGCTACTCTTTCTAATAGCTAAAGGCAATAATCGATTTGCTGCTAGTGGATGAGTCTTTACAACCAATATTGCCATTAATGATCCAAATTAAAATTCAAAAGATTAACAAAATAAACTCCAACCTCAGTGGCTCATAAATGCTCCGCTGCTATATTTTCAACCTTCCAAAATTCTACGAGACATCATCTCCTTTTCTAACTCAAAATTTCACAATTTGCAATATCAAATTAACTTGGAAGAGACACAAAATCTGAAACATATTGAATTTTACCAAATGGACGGTTATGGAGCAAGCATATCTCGTATATGTGGGCATTGTGCCATTCAAGGTTGACCCGTCTTGATGCTCCTGAGATTTGAAGGAAAATCTCTGAAGATCCTCACTAAAACTGTATAATTCCATTCCTTATTTCCTCAACAGGGAACCAAATCCAGAAAGAAAATACCAGATTTTCTAATAATGATCGACAATTAATTAAAAGTTAGTAATATTAATGCAGAAGGTAACATGCACACGTGGTTGTCGACCACATGTTGAACTGCAAACATCTTGGAATGTAAGCACAACTAACGATTACACATTTAGACACGATACGATACAATTACGACTCGTCAATCCTGAATTGCAAACCCTATAGCTCTTTGAAGAATCCAAGTTCAGACCAATGTTATGACCTCACTAGAATATTATACACTTATCCTACATGTCATGATATACCAAATGGAAATTGGCACATCAGATCAAGTGCATGAACCAAACCCATCCACTCTCACCTATAAGTACCCCAACGACCCTCCCAGCAATCCCAACGCACTACACTGTGAGAAACAGACAGAGAGGCCAAAACAAAAATATGCCTTCAGCTCCGTCTCTTACAATTATCTCAGAGTGCAGTGTGTTTCCGGACACGAAGTCCAACATGGAAGACTTAAAACTCTCTGTGTCCGACCTTCCCATGTTATCCTGTCATTACATCCAAAAAGGCTGTCTCTACACGCGCCCTAACTTCCCTTTCGACACTCTCATCTGTCTTCTCAAACTTGCCCTCTCTCAAACACTATCTCTCTTTCCTCCTCTCGCTGGTCGTTTTATAACTGACACAAACGGTTACGTTTACATTACTTGTAATGACGCCGGTGTTGACTTTCTTCATGCTACTGCTACCCATCTGTCTGTCATAGACATCTTATCTCCCATCTATGTACCCGATTGTGTCAAAGGCTTCTTCGCTTTTGACAGGACTGTCAGCTACTTAGGTCATACCCAACCTGTTATGGCCACACAAGTTACCGAGTTATCCGACGGCTTTTTCGTTGGTGTTGCAATGAATCACGCTGTTACTGACGGGACTTCCTTCTGGAACTTCTTTAACATTTTCTCACAGCTCGCCAAGGGGGTTAAGAAGATTACTAAAATACCTGATTTCAGTAGAGACTCCCCCTTGATATCTAAGGCCGTATTGAAACTACCATCCGGTGGGCCTAAGGTTAGTTTCAATGAGAAGGAGGCTTTGAGCGAGAGAATCTTCAGTTTTACGAGAGAGTCGATTCTGAGACTCAAATCAAAAGTCAACAACAAGAAATGGAACGACAATTCGGACAATTTGAACGCGGTTGAATTAATGTCGAAACAAGCAAACGACACCTACTTCAACAAAGTCGTACCGATTCTGGACACGTGGACAAAGCCCGACACCGAGATATCCTCGTTTCAATCTCTCTGCGCCTTACTTTGGCGCGCGGTGACGAGGGCGAGAAAGTTAAACCCATCGAAAACGACAACGTTTAGGATGGCGGTGAACTGTCGTCCGCGTTTAAGCCCAAAGATGGACCCACTATACTTCGGGAACGCAATCCAAAGCATTCCGACGTATGCTTCAGCAGGTGACGTAATGACAAAAGAGTTGCGTTGGTGTGCGGAGCAGTTACACAAGAATGTAGTGGCCCACGACGACGCAATGGTGCGAGGGTACGTCAAGGAGTGGGAGGGGAATCCGAGGTGTTTTCCGCTGGGAAATCCTGACGGAGCATCGATAACAATGGGGAGTTCTCCGAGGTTTCCAATGTATGAGAATGATATAGGGTGGGGGGTTCCTTTGGCGATTAGAAGTGGGAAGGCTAATAAGTTTGACGGCAAAATATCGGCTTTCCCTGGAAGAGAAGGCGGAGGAAGCGTAGATTTAGAAGTGGTTTTATCGCCAGAAACTATGGCTGGAATCGAGTCTGATTTTGAGTTCATGCTGTATGCGTCGTAATCGCTTCTGTATTATATTTTTTCTTTTTCTAATTTGTATATCGATGGGGATGAAGGTATGCATTTTGACTTTTATTTTCTCTTAATGCAATTTAGCCGGCTAATGTCTATGTCAAATTTTGTTCTTGATTTGAAGTCTAACTTGGTTGGTTTCGAAATACAGTGCAAGTGCACGTGTGTTTTCTGTCACAATTGAAGTCATTTTATAAGTACGAGCTTAAAAATAACAGGGTCAACGGGTTCATGAATCCAGGTGGATGGTTTAGAATTGCAAAAAAAAAAAATAATAATTGAATTCCTTAAAATGGTAGTAGAAGCCATTAGAATTATATTTCACCTCGCAAGCATTAGAAAATGGAAATCACAACTGAAACAAAAAAAGGGTCGGATCACCATTAAAGAAGCAATGCCTTCACTCTGCAAGTCGACAATGGCGGCAACGTTGACAGCTGGTCTAAAAAATACGTCTGAAGTTAGTTTTATAATTGAATGCAACAATAATCTGAATATAGTATGAAGAAGTTTGTCCTGCATGTACATTAGACGAAGAAGAGTCTTTGCCTCCATGTTAAGAGCTT
>CANYCX010684990.1:0-21892 GCA_948193385.1 Breynia disticha f. nivosa
ATAGGGACAACTTGTGATCGTTCTTATCTACAGATCAAGTGCAAAAGAAAAGATTGTTTGTGCAAATATTACAAGAAGAAGAATCACTTTACTAAGCACTCTGTCAGAAAATCAAAAGATTCCAAGTCACACAGAAAAAGAAGAAGAAAAGGTTCATTAGAGGAATTACTATATTCTTCCGTAAAATTTGTATTTACTAATTAAATAGACATAAATAATAAATAAATCAAATAACAATTCTTAACATAAAATATAATTTGTAGATATATAATATAAATTACATAAATTTTTATAATATTTATATTATAAATAGTAATATTTAATTAAAAATAATATAACACGATTACGACGTAAATAAAACAGGTTCACATCAAAGCAACACAGATATTTATAAAACAGTCATTTAAAAAATTTTAAAACCAAAAAATTGTAATTATAAAAAAATATTTTGAGGATAAACATTTTGCATATAGAAATATTGTCTACGTAGAAAAAAAAAAGAGAATTAAAAAAGAAAAGAAAAGAAAGACGCGTAGAACTAAATACCCCATAGACCCGTTTGGTACACGCGTTATTACAGGACAGCCACCTCGAAAACCCAAACCCACATTGCTTTAGACACGTTTAAGACAGTCAAAGCGAGTACGCTTCTTCTCTACACACTCGCGAATGGTACTCTCAGTGGTCACAATAAAAACGAGCCCTTTGAAAGTAAATGCGAACCCAAAACTTCCATCTCTCTCTTTCCTCTCTCTCATCTTCACTTCTCATTTTCTTCTTCATTTTACTCTCATCTTTCGTCAATTCTTGAAAGATTAGAGTGTGTGAGGAAAAACAAAACTCATCTTTAATCAGGTAAAAGGAAAAAAGTAATTTTTTTTATGGCGTTTGTTAATAGTTGAAGTGGTTGATCGGTAATTTAGTTGAAGAGGTTGGGGCTTTATGATATGGGGAGTTTTGTTCTGGTGTTTTTTAGAAACCCTTTATCGTAGTTTCTTCAATTGCGGTGTTGAGCAGTTCTTTTTAGTGTGATTTTGTTGGTGGTTTTTTGACTGTTCGGGTTTGATTACTTGATCTGTGAGTGGAACTGGTTTGGGGGTTTTGTGATTTGGTTTTAAAGTTTGCGTCTTTTATGGTTTTTAGTTGAAATTGGGGTTTGGAAGGTTAAATTTGGAAACTTTTGTTGGTTTTGTTTTGTGGGTAATGCTTTGTTTGTTGATTTTAAAGAATAGTGATAAGGTTTTGACGTAAAGGGTTTTAACTTATATTGGTTTGTTGTTGTTTGCTGGGTACAGATGAAGGTTGTGTTGGCAGTTATGAGTTCAAGAGGTTTGGGATCAGGATAACTGATTCTCTGAGCTTGTTTTGCATTATTGAATAGGTATCCCTTTGCTCGGGATAATTGGAGTTGATTGCGTTTCTTGTTTGGTTGTTGATGCTACTATTTGTTTGGGAACTGGTGGTTGATCTCTTGGTTGTTGTCTGACATTTGTGAAGATGATAATGGCCTAGCATAATGATACATTTAGTAGAACTTCAATGTTAATGACATCGAACACGTGTATATCATGGTTGCCATCTTCGGTCTAGTGTGATTGTGTTAGGTTTCCATTCTGTTAACAGTTAGAGAAGCGTTAGTTGTTTCACGATTAAATGTCATGTAATGATAGCCTGATCATGTATTTAGCAGATGTGCTTTTAACTACCCGACAAGCGAATGTGATTTCTTGTTTGGCTGTGTTTTCCAACAAACTTGTTCATTTAATTCTTGCAATTTCATGTATCTTTGGCAATTGGACACGCGTTGAAGGATCCGGCTTTGCCATATGTTCAATGATTGGAATCAGATTTAAGCGATTAGTGTTTGTCGGGACTTGGGATTGGATTTAATCATTTAATGATAGTCTGTACTATTGGATTCACTCGCGCATAAATGTTTTGTGTATCAATATGAATAACGTTTTTCATATGGTTTCTTGTTTCTTTTTATATTGCAGTGGCTTTGTTTCACCCTTATTCTTCCGACCTTTCACTGAAAGGTGTACTTATTTTAAATCCTACTTTTCAGGGAAATTTTAATTTTTTCAGAGTATTTATGACTTTCTATTCATCGAACAATAGACTATTTTATACCCGATTTATGTAATCTTTTGTTTGGGTAGTTATTTATTTTATGTGTTGAGGTATTTTGATCTTTTTCACTAATTAAATTTCCTTATATGATGCGGTTTCAGGGTACTTCAAAAATTCAAATTGGTGCAACTAAATGATCGTTGGAGTTTTGGAATAGATTTGTGCATAGGCGAGTCAACTTACAAGGAGTTTCATTCATGATTGGAAAAATGGTGGAGGGACCAAAATTTACTGGACTTATGGGAGGAAATCACAACAACGATAACAACTACTATGATTTCACACAAGGGTTTTACCAAAAACTTGGTGAGGGCACAAATATGTCCATTGACAGTATGCAAACAAGTAATGCAGCTGGGTCGGTCTCCATGTCAGTGGATAACAGCAGTGTAGGATCCACTGATTCTCTTACCCACATTTTGAGCCATCCGGGTTTGAAACCTGTCAGCCACAACTACAGTGTCTCGGTGGGACAGAGCGTTTTTCGCCCAGGGAAAGTTACTCATGCATTAAATGATGATGCACTAGCACAAGCATTGATGGATAATCGATATCCAACAGAAGGACTGCAGAATTATGATGAATGGACAATTGATTTGAGGAAACTCAACATGGGTACAGCTTTTGCCCAAGGTGCTTTTGGTAAGTTGTATAGAGGGACATATAACGGTGAAGATGTTGCGATTAAGATACTGGAGAGGCCAGAAAATAGCCCGGAGAAGGCACAGTCCATGGAACAGCAATTTCAGCAAGAAGTGATGATGCTTGCTACACTTAGGCATCCTAACATTGTAAGGTTTATTGGTGCATGTCGCAAGCCCATGGTTTGGTGCATTGTTACTGAATATGCTAAGGGAGGATCAGTTCGACAATTTTTAACAAGGAGGCAGAATCGACCGGTGCCATTAAAGTTGGCAGTTAAGCAAGCATTGGATGTTGCAAGGGGAATGGCTTATGTTCATGGACTAGGATTCATACATCGGGATTTGAAATCAGATAACCTTCTGATTGCTGCTGATAAATCAATCAAAATTGCTGATTTTGGTGTGGCACGTATTGAAGTGCAGACTGAGGGTATGACACCCGAAACAGGAACATACCGTTGGATGGCTCCGTAAGTTCTTTTTTTATATAGTGAAGTTCCTTGTGCATTTATTTTAGTTTTTGCACTTTATTTATGATCTCCCTTAGCTAACATTATTTGATCATCAATTAACCTTTAATTAACTTGCGTTTATTTTGTCTTAGCTGGAATAATACAAATCTCATGCCCTCAAAAGAGATTTTGGATGCCCACCTCATCTTTTAATTTTATGGGAGAAAAGAAAGAAATTTATGAAAGGAAAGTGAGATATTTTGCTAAAATTTATTTAGCTTTTCTCCTCCAGAATAAAAAATGTTGGTGTATTCCTAGGTTGAGAGTTCCAGTAAATTGCTTACTCATGAAGCCTAACATATATACGGTAGAAAATGTGGATACGCACTATCATCATAAATGTGAGAAATGTGTTTTTGAAAAGAAAATAGAAGGTAAGAGAAAGGTTTTGTGCATTGGTGCAAATTAAATATGAACATGGTCTTAATGAACTCACTACTTTTGTAAGTTGATTGTGTAAGTTTAATTAATTTTACTTTTAGTTGAAAACCCCCAACCTTTTGGAGCTATCAAACTATTTGGTCTCCCCTGCTCTTTTTGTGCAAAGAACTAGGTTGTAGTGTTAATACATTATATAGCTAAGATGTCACTCTCCTCCCATTGTCAAGGATTATTGTGTTAGCTTATTGTTGTTGCGGTTCTATTTTATCTGTGGTTTATTTGTTTAATCTTAAAGTAAAACAATCATGATGTCTGTATTAAATGTTTAAGTGTGTTACTTCTAAATAAAACTATCTTTCTAAGTTTTCATGCGTAGGACTACCAAATTATGTTGATGCCACACTGCATTTTATTGGTCAACTTGAATTTTCTCTAGGTTACTTGGGGTGTAGAGAAATTTCAAAGAGATTTAAACCTTTTCAATCGTTTTGAGAAGTTAAAATCTAAGGAATATCTTGGTTGGTTGATATTGAGAAAATCGAGTTTCTCAGGTTTCTTTGAACATTGGATGTGGCAAGGGGAATGACGTGTGTTCATAGGCTTAATTAATTTATGAAGTTCATAGGACTCGTCCGTTGATTTTCTTGGTGGTAACTGACTGTTACTGCATTTTTTTTGTGTTTTGACCTGGCCATTCATGCAGAGAGATGATTCAGCACAGGCCATACACACAGAAGGTGGATGTGTATAGCTTTGGAATTGTGCTTTGGGAGCTTATTACAGGTCTGCTTCCCTTCCAGAACATGACGGCGGTTCAGGCAGCATTTGCAGTGGTGAACAAAGGCGTAAGGCCGGTTGTTCCAAATGATTGTCTTCCCGTGTTGAGCGAGATCATGACGCGCTGCTGGGACAGCAACCCCGAAGTCCGTCCGCCCTTCACCGAGATTGTGAGGATGCTGGAGGCTGCTGAAACAGAGATAATGACGACCGTGCGGAAAGCGCGCTTCAGGTGTTGCATGACCCAACCAATGACAGTTGACTGATCTGGAATACAAGAATGAAATGATGGAAGGAAGGTAAAGAAGAGGATACAAATATAAAAGCAAGACAGTTGGGAAGTTTACTTATGTGTTGTGTATGTATGAGTAATTTTTATTTTATTTTTTGTAATTTTGAAGATAGGAAGAAGTTAACCATTTAGACTTGGTGGGTGTCTGGTATTTTTGGAGTCAAATGTACTGTACTGTAGTATTTGTGAAGGGTCATCATGGTTGCCTTTTATTGCAGTTTCTTTCGTTTTCTAATCCTATTTTTGTTTTTTTTTATTTGCTCTGATTTTGATTGAGACTTGCTTGCATGAACTTGATGACATGAAATTATCACGTCTGCTCCACTCTCCCATCAGTAATGGCAATGCTCAGCATATCGAACCCCTTCCGCCATCGATCTACACAACAGTTCACGTTGGGAATCATCCCACCCGCAACCTTCTTCTCCTCTACCATTCTCAGGACCTAACCAAGCCTCTTCGGATCCCTTCAATATTCGTAATATCAATCTCCCTAACCATTAATGTCAACAATATCAACTTCTCCGCGCCTAGAGCACCCTAAATTTCCCCTGCCACCGTATTGACATTTATATCGTAACTCTGCCCGCACCGCACTCATCCGCAGCCACAGTACAGAGCTCTCGTTTTCATACATCCCAAAACAAACAAATTACACTCTACCTCCACCACTAGTATCTATTCTTCACTCTACCTGATACTGATTCGAACCAAGTTTTGGAATATGGAAGTTCGACTCGTTTAAAATTTCATCCGTACAGACTTGAGCCGAGTTTTTTTTGTCGAAATCAAAATATTATTTAAGCTTGGCTCGTTTAAAGCTCGCGAGCTAACGAGCCTGTTCACGAGCTTATATGAGTTTGACTAAGCAAAATTAAAATATAATTTTGTTTGACGGCAAGAAAACAACTTGATGATAAGAGAGTAAAATCGACAAACAACGAATAGAGGTTTGGAAGACAACAATATTATGTTAGTACGAAGTGATTAAAAAAAATTTGAATTAGTACGAAGTGAAATAAATATGTTTCAATATTATGTTAGTTTGTAGAAAACTATGTAGTTTTACACCTAGATATTATAATTTAAAACTATAATTAGTAATGGAACAAAAATCAATTTTTAGATTAATTCATTAAAATAAATTAACATATTATACCTTAAAATTTATTTTTCAAATAAAAATTTGTTGTTCTCATTATATATACTCATCTAAATTAAATTAATATATTGTTCAAAATTTCATATTATATACACATTTATAGTCATAAAATATAACTTGTGTATACTTTATATATTTAAATTCGAAAAATTATTTATCTTTGCACAATTTACGAGCATGTTCACGAGCATAAAATGAGTCTCTTAATTGAGTATGCTAACAAGCTTACGAGCTAAGTAACTAAGCATTGAGATTCGGCTCGTTTATTTAAACAAGCCTAAAATTTTGTTTAAACCCGACTCATTATCGAATGAACGACTCGACTCATTTACAGGCCTAACTATATCTGTCTGTCTAGTCTTATCACCCCCACATATGCTTACAACCTTGATGGAAGCAAATGTAGCTTCTTCCATCACCATAAATGAACCGAATTGTTATCTAATTCGTTTAAAGTTCGTTCATATTTCCGCTTACTAATAAATACGTCAAATTTAAATAAAAGTTTAGACTCATTTAAATAAATGAGCTGAGCCTAAACATACAGATACTCAACTTGTAACCTTGTAAATGTATTCATTTAAGAGGTTTGTTTAGCTTCGTGAACAAGCTCATAAATTGTACAAAGATATATATTTTTATCAAATTTAGGTTTACAAAGTGTATACAGAATAAATTTTATGATTATAAAGATTTATACAATATAAAGTCATAAACAATGTGTTGATTTGTTTTAAGTACATACAACAACAATTATAAATGTTATTGGAATAATTAACTCAATGTCAAATATGTTGATATGTTTTAGGTGAAGTACCTTGAAAATTGGTTTTTATGTCATTAATAATCATAATATTTAAATTACAATATGTTAATGTAAAACTAAGTAAGTTTATACGAAACAACATAGTTTTGAAACTAATTTATTATTTATCTCATTTCATCCTTTTTTTTTCAATCACGTGATTTCATCAGACAATCATCAATTACCTAACTCTAATTTTTTCAGATTGCTCTCTGCCTCTTTTTACTTTCATGTTCACTCTCTCGCCATCCACCCTCTCTTTCGTCATCAAACAAAATTGTATTTAATTTTTTTGGTTAAACTCAGAAAAAAAAACGCGATCGAACTCATCACAATCTTTAAACGAACATAGCTTGAACAAAACTTTAACCTTGCCAAAAAAAACTCATACTCGATAAATTTAAAATAATCAAGACTCAACTTTTTTACAACGTTGTTTCCCCCCATTAACTGGAATGCATTTTTTCTATAGCCATTATTTTTAAATTGAAAAATAATGACACAACCAGCCTTCTGGCATGCTTTTTTTTATTGCAATTTGTATAGGCACAAGCAAAATAGAAATTAAACTTTGAAAATTTTGATGTTCCAACATTTCTTGAATTCCAACATTTCTTGAATTCCAACATTGCTCGCCCTCCTATTCTTTTAAGTGCCTATCTAAAATGATTTAAGTAACAACTGCATAAGGAGAAAAAAACAATAATTACAGCATCTCCGTAGATCTTGAAAATGAATTTTACAGCTAATGGTTAAATCCGTTGGCAATATACTCGTCTTCACCACTGCTGAATGAACCAAGCAATTGACTGTCGTCGTCGTCCTCCTCATCTTCGCCCTCCGTCACAATCTCTAATATCCCATGGCCTCCGTCAAAATCATCCATGATGAAGTCTCCATCGTCGTCATCATCAACATCAGAGACGCTATCTTCATCATCTTCATCACTCAGGTCACTTTCCGCTTCCCCACCCATATCTGGTCCCAGTATAGGATCTATATCAATATCATCTTCATCGTCGTCCTCCTCATCTTCCTCGCTCTCATCATCATCAGGATCAGAATCATCGTCAGGTGGCCTTCGCCGCCCAATCTCATAGACCCTGGCTGACGAGAACATCTCTTCTTGGTCATCCATTGTAATTAAACCAACAAAGGAATCAGTTTGCTCTGTTGCAAAATCAAGAACACAGCGGTCTACAGGTACAGTCGCAATTTCAGAGTAGTTAATGGCATCCACTGTCCGAAAAGCAGTAAACAATGGGTGTTTCATCCGACGAGTATGACTTGCTGTCATCACATCATCGAGGTTTCTCCTCAGAATAGCATATATTACATCACCGCGTGCATTGAATGTTATTGTAGTTTGGTCCAAAGAGGGTACACTCCTAAGAAGCCTGAACTTTCTGAGATCCCAAACCTCTGAATTTATAATAACCTGCATACAAGGAAGAGAAAAGGAAAACAAAATATGAAAGAAATCAATTTGCAAGCTCTTCAGAATTCATAAATTGAAAGAAGAAAAAAAACGTATGCAAGTTAACAATAGGTTGCCAAGATTGGCATTTCAAACAACAAAATCTCATCCAGACAGGTTGACATCCTCTTGTTCTAAAACTATAACATAAACATCGTTAAATGTCATAAACAGCAGAAATAACGGTAATATTTTCATAGACTATGACTTCCAAATGTCAAAATATTAATATATCAGTCAGAGAAATATGTATACCTCGTTTCCAGTGGGATGGAATCCACCGCCACCATAATCTGAAAACTGATCAAACCGATGCACAGGGTGGGATTGACGCCTGTCCCACAGGACCCCATTCCAGAGCAGCATTGCATCAGATGGGCTAAAGTGTATTAGGGAATAAGCATGTCCCCGACTAGTGGAACTTGAATTTGCATCTGACAGCTTTGATTCAATTTGACACGTTTGCACATCATAAAGGAGAATCTCTCTTTGAACTAAATCGGTAGATAATGCTACAAACACATTTCCAGAATTGCTGAACTTTGCGGCTTTGCACCCTTCAAACAGATGCATCGGACCTCCTGATATTGAAGATGCATCCCACAAACGCACAACCTGGGAACTTGATGAAAGGATCAGCTGTGTTTCACCTGATTGATATGACTGAACTATTGTCAAAGGAGATCGGTGACTTGAGCAGTTCTCCAAAATATTGTTACTGTTGGAGTCAAAAATTTTTAGCTCTCCAGTGTGACTGCCCACAGCAATATGAGAAGGGTCCTTCAGAAAAGTTATGCATGTCAAGAGAGCACCAACATCATCCCTACAAGTTCTCCATGGCCTGAATCTGCTATATACAAATTGGCGATCCTTGTGATTCCCATGAACCCCGCCATATATATTCCTATACTCACATGTACCAAGCCTAGCCGTTACATTTGATGGGGCATCAAGACTCCTTTTTGGTTCAGGACAAACATGTGGGTGTAGTAGAGAAAGTGGAGGAAGAGTAGTAATAGGAGCTGGACACTGACGATGCTGATGCTTTAGATATTGCACAACTACAGAATCTAGAGTCAATCGCTCAGTATTACCAGGTTGATGATCATTTGAAAGCCCAGCTTGGACAGAGATACAACAGTGACTGTCTTCTCCAAAATCTTTCAAGCAGCCTGGCGTTGCTCGACCATTTACCTCTCTCAAACTAGAACTCGGAGTTGAGAAGCCAGTAGTATCATTGGACAAACCAGCCTTGCGTGAACTGTTGGGCGTCAAACAAACAGGGGATCGAAGTCCAAGCTCACTGGTGTTCAGCCTCTTTACAGATGATGCCAGCCCAATATCCTTCAACTCTGATAATTTTCGTTTCATTGGCAACACAATTGGGGTTCTAGAAACAGATTCTACATCAACATTACTTTTTGGCAAGGATTTTATATGACCTTCTGGTGTATTTTCAGGTGCAACAGGCTGTTTTGAGTTATCAGAGATTTTTTTGGATGATGGAAGGTCTGGTTCATGGGATTGAGACAGATTTCTTATCTGTGAAGAAAAACTTGGTGAGAACATAAGCGATTTTTTCTTTGAAGACATAGAGTCACTCCTTAAGTACGTATTATCAGAACGGGCTGTCACTTTTGTCTTTTCAGATAGGAAACCAGAAGGGGCTCGACCAGAAGGCCAGTGGAGTGGCATTGATGGAGTTTCTGAAGGGGTAACTTGGTGCGCAAGGTTTGATGCCCACGCCAACGATGGCAATGGTGTCAACTGAGCCTCTTTCAGTAGGCTTGCTGCAGTTGAGCTCAACCCTGATGCCTGAAGGTGTTCATGTATAAGAAGCAAAAGTTCCCTGCAATATTCATAAGCAAATTTATACAAGAGATAAAGAACAATGAAGAATATGATCATTGGAGATAAAGAAGAAAGAAGATTGATTATTGAAATTCATCATCAAACTGCATAATAATGTTATAAATACCTAGAATGGTAAGTGATGGGAGTAGCTGCAGCAATTGCTGCTCTTTCTATGCGTCTTAAAGTAGGGGTAGCAGCATCAGTAGCAGCTAATGTACTAGCCCGTCCTGCATTTGTAACAATCTGCAGCATTCCATAAGTCAGATAGTCAACAAAGATCAATTGAACAAGTACACATTTCAAAAGGACTGAAAACACTCCTACAATGGCTCATAAGAGAGACCAGCAGTATCACAGCAAGAATATTTTAGGAATAATTACCGCAATCAGCTCTATTGCCACTTGGGTGAGTTCCGATTGCCATCTCCCTTGCTCTGTTCCAGGTGTCTGGCCACCTGAATCTCGAATCAATTCTGAGAGCTTTTTGCCAACCTAAAGCATCAAATTGTACTGGGTAATTAGTAAAACAATTGAACAGGCTGTTGGTGTGTGATGTGGATAATGACCAACATGCAAGAAAGAAAAAGACAATTGAACAATAAGAGCACAAAATGGGAAAACATGCAACCCTAAGTCTAACAGATGGGCGACCGTTGTGAATATAACAACACAAACATTCATTAATTCAACCATGTACTGATTTTCTTTACCTGAAGTTTAATTAATATATGTGCAATTGTATCATCTCTTGCTAAACCAAGCAGTACTCGACACGCAAGAGCACGTATACAATCTAGTGCAGCAGGCGTCAAATACAGGCGAGGCAGCAGGAGGTGAAGGAGAACCTTTATACCATTGTTTGCACGGACAGCCTCCCTTGCTTGACAATAACCTTGTTCCATTTGAGCAGCAAGTCCAGCAGTACCTGCTCCAGGACCTAAAGATATTCTCCGATCTCCAACCAATCCTGAAGGTGTTGCAGGAATTGCTGCTTGCGAATTGCCACCGGATCGAGCAGTTGAACAAACATTAATGCCTCGGTCAGTTGTAGATTCCCCATTCCGATCCCTCAGGTCACCTTGATTAAGGTTGTGAACAGTTTTATCCATGTTCCTATCTCTAGCCTCTGGGGCAGGAGTGTGTGTGGACTGAGTAGAAACGGAGTGCTGGCCTTGAGAAGCTAAGGGTGGTTTGTTGCTGATTGAAGGCGGGGGACACACAAGATTAATTAGCACATTCAGCGCTGGCTGTATAATCTGAAAAAAGTTCAGTCAAAAGTCACAAAATATCCATCCACATAAAAAAATTGAATCAACATGAAAAGGCTACTTTTAGATCATCAAAAAACTGGCAATAATGTTCTAAAAGAAAATGACAATGGCAATTTTGGGAAAAGAAAGAGAGAGAAAAAAGGTTTCAGAAAAGGAGTTTACCTCAGGGTCCACATAATTACCAACAATCGTTGCTGCATCCAGAATGACAGCTATTCCAACTCGATTGTTGCTTAGTGTGGCATTTACTATCATCTTGCGACTGTCACTCACCAGAGTAACAATGTGCAGGACACCCAGTGCATATTGAAGTAAGTCATGCAAGTATCGCTCAACAGGTGGGGCCTACGAACATCAGAAATAGATTTCAGTAACAAATACAAGCAAAAATACTAGAAATAAATGCAGACAAAAAATGTTTAGAGCTACCTGGCACAATTCCAACATTGTAACGTGTCCATTAAGACTCAAAAACTTGTCCACTGCAGGGAATCGATTTCTCGCAAATGCAGGACCTAATTTTCGGTCCTTCTGTAACTGCAGAAAGACTGCATCCATAGCTTCATTACTGATGTCAAGAGGCTTGTATGCAGCCCTTAAACTTGGATTGTTCCGGGCCACACTTCTATTATTTTTATTAGGACGAATTGAATCAATAAGCAATAGAAGATGTGCTCTGAAATATTGTCGCAAAGCAAAACATGTGTGATAAGCTATCTGCTTTTCCAATGAGGTCAGTACTTCGGCTCCTGAAGTAACACCAGATCTCACAGAAGCAGCATCATTAAGAAGGCCCAATATCTTCTGTAAACCATCCTGGGCATCAAAAGCATCAATAACAGCTCTGAATACAAATGCAGCACTGAAAAATAAAGCTGCATTTTTCCTGGCCTGATCCTGAGGGCACTCAAGAAGTTGAATAGCCACCTCTACCACCTGATGAACAACTTCTGAAGGAAGTGCACATACAAGCTCCATAATACCCTGTATAATATTTCCAGAAGGTGAGATCACTTTGCAAACCATTCACACCACAATAAAGCAGATGATTAGCATAGTAACACTTAAATAATAACATATATCAGCACCTGAATGGAACCCAAGGTAAACAAGCACGAAGAAAGGCCAAAGAAAGTCTGTTCATCTCTTGGGACAGCAACCAACCTCTGCATGCCACCGCGATCCACAAATAGTGCCGCAAATTTCCTGTGTGTAGCCAAAGCACATATGAGCTTCATTACATCAGGCAACAATGCTGCAGTCTTCAATTCTTCCGGGTATTTATGACTCCGCTGCAATAATGTAAGGCATACTTCAACACCCTTCTCATGAAGGACAGGCCGTAGAACTTCAACATATTCTCCTAAAATTTCAAGGCATTGAATGCAGTATTTCTCCCTCAACTGCGCAAGGGTTTCAAAATCAGGAATGAAATATTCTGCAACATCTTCGCTCACTTCCATTTCTGCAATAGCATGATTAACGGAATCATCAACAGTGCTATCTGCATTCCTGTCACCAGCCAGAAGAGAAATAAATCAATTTTAAGAACTAAGTAAACATTACAAGAAAAAAAATAGCAACAAACCTGCAAACTTCAACTGCATTAGCAGCATCAATGACAGTTGATGCAGCTCGTGAAGCAGCCAGAATTGCAGCTTCTTCATCATTGTTCAATTTAAATTCCTGGATATAAAGTTAAAAGTCAAATTCAGAAACTTAGAATCTGAAGTAGTTAAGATAACATAAGAATAATAAGAAGAGATAACAGGATAATACAATAAACCTCTAAAGCTGCAGTTTTAACAACTTCTGCAGCAGCATCACTTGCTGCCCTGATGGCTTCTACTGATGCATTTGCAGCTCTAGCTTCAGCTTCAGCTGCTTTGACAGCTTTCTTTACAATGAAAGAAATGTCTTCAGTACCAATTAGACATTCTTGGAAAAGATCACTGCATTCTTCTTGTTCTACAGTCATATTATCAGGGTTTGCATTTGCTGAATACTTTCTTGCTTCTTGTCCTTTTCTCACATTTATGCTTTTTGTCAAATTTCTGTCTCTCCGTCCTTGCCCAGAACGACTAGCAGATCCTGGAGATGTTAAATTTTGTTCATTCTCGACTGTCGAAACATTAGCCCTTCCTTTCCCTCTAGGTCTTGTCCATACACGAGATGGCCTACGTCGAGAGGAATTGTCTCTTTCGCTTTCTTCAAGATCTCCAAATCTTGATTTCCCATCACGAATTTGATCCCGACCTTGCAACCTTTCCCCACCATCGTAATCAACATCATAAGCATTAGCTCCACCATCCAAATCATCAGGCAGTTCTCCACTTCCTAGTGTTTGGATACCAATATTTCTATCCTGACCATTTTCAACGTCAGCATCATGTGAAGTTCTTTCATCTGCTATCTTGAGATTGTGTTCATGAGTTGCCTCCACAACCTGCCGTATCCTACCCCTGCCCTCTTCTCTACCTCTTGCAGATCCAACAGCAGCAAAATTCTTATTTTCTGTTAAATAACTAGTGTCTTTTTGACTTGCACATGTCTCACCGAGGACACGAATACGAAGAAAGCGCATAAGCTTCTCATGCAATCCAGACGTTAACACATCTTCAATTATTGGACCACCACTGCTTTATTAACAAAGAAAGACAAAACAAATGTCCAAATAGAAACGTCAGAGTTTATGTGAAACTAAATAAGAAAATGAAGAATCAGCTGTTCAAACATACCCTGCCAAACATAATGCAAGGAGTCCAGTGGAGTAGGCTTTCAACATCCCAGAAGCCGAAGCCCCATTTTTTCCCAAGAAATGCTTACAGCTGCGATCTTCACCAGATGTTCTCATGTTGTCATCTATAACCCAGGTTTTTATGTTGTCAACTACAGGTTCTTCAAAAACATGAGGATACTGCACATAAATCACAGCTCATCAAACTAACTACCCTTAAAATTTGAGGAAAACAATATAAAATTGTGGCAAGATTATGGATAACAGAACATACAATCCAAGTCAATGAACAACTCATAAGAAGCCTTGCAGCAGCTGCTTGAACAGCAACTGAGAACCTACTTTCAGCAAGAAACTTCAAAGATATCAATTCGAAGAATTCATCATTGTCCTGCATAAGAAAACAAGGGAAAAAATTAGGTTCATAATTTACCGATCTGCATCATCCATTCAAAATTGCACATTAAATGTCATTCTCTTTCATTTTCAATACTCGAGTCTTGTGTAAAACCTACACTTAAGAAAACTCCTGAAAGCCTTAAACTTCAAAAATATAAAATTCAGTATGTAGGACAAATAACAAATAATTAATTCTCAAATTACAAAATATAATATTAAAATTGATAAGGGTGTGTTCATTAACAGAAAATTGTTTTCAATTTTCTATC
The DNA here is from genome assembly GCA_948193385.1 of Breynia disticha f. nivosa. Taxonomy (NCBI): domain Eukaryota; kingdom Viridiplantae; phylum Streptophyta; class Magnoliopsida; order Malpighiales; family Phyllanthaceae; genus Breynia; species Breynia disticha. The sequence goes on from CANYCX010684990.1 coordinate 14,714, forward strand.
TCTAATTTTCTTAGTTTCTATTTCTAAGAAAATCATAAAAAATTGAGAAAATATGTTCAAAATTCTATTTTAGAATACCGGAAAATTTGTTCAAATTCAACCAATTTTTTTAAAATTTTCTATGAAAGGATATGAAAAAATGTATAATTTATGATTTTTTTCAACTAATTTTTCATAATCAAATTAAAAATATCTTAGATTTCATATTAAAAACTATTAAAATATATAAGTCAACAATATGTATAAAACAATCAAATCTATACACTAATGATTCTTTTATAAAAGTAAAGAATACACATGAACATTTCTGCAATAACTTTACTAATAAAAAAAGAAATGATATTTTTGAATTTGTGAGAAAAAAGAGTTTAGCGTGTTTTCTCGTTTTTTGACTGAGAAAACTGTAGAAAACAAGCTCTTTTTTATAAGAGAAAACTGTGGAAAACTACTTTTAGTAGTTTTTAAACTCTAGTTATAATTTGGAAAACCTTGTTTTCTATTTTTCTTGGAAAAAAATAGCTTTCAACATATTTTCTAATTTTCACAGAAAAATTTTCCAGAAAAGTAGAATAATTTTCTGTTAATGAATGCACCCTAAAATTCTCATGAATGTAAAAGATATTTTAATAACAACATTTAAAGATCAAATATCTAGTATCTTAACTGAACAGTGGTGATTCACATAGATAATGCTCGTACACAGATATAAAAAAACTGCAGGCTTATGCAATAAATGCAGAGAATTGTTCAAACAGAATAACACGAAACAAATTGATTACCCGAATTAAGTTCCCAAGCTTTCCAATGTTATGAGAAGCACGACTATTGTTAAATGATGAACCATTTTCTTTCAAGTACCTGCACACACCACATTCCAGTTATTAAAATGTGAGATAAAACTTCTGAGAAAAAGTCAGAATGGAGAAATATGTCCAAGATGCAATATGCATAAACATCTCCTTTAAAAAGACCCAAGAGGCATGCACAAGCACAGTACAAGAACAAAGGGCATTCATGGAATTTTAAACTAGAAAATAATAAAGCTTCAAACTAAAAACACATTTTCCAGATCGAAGAATTCACTTTTAAAAATTTCCTTGTATTGACAGGAAAAGGTTCACCTTGAGGGTTCTAAAATGGTCATAGGCCTTGCAATTTCAAAGACAATACACAAAGAAATAGATGTCCATCCAGCGACCCGCTATTGATTTTACACCAAGTTTTTCAACAGCTGTAATTGAACCAAAGAAACAAAAAAACTGAAATACATCACTGTAATTTTAGTTACTGCTGCATTAGCGACGCTTTGCTAAGTAAACCTATCGAGACAGCTAAATGTGCACAAATAGCACAAAAACCAAATCAAAATATTTGGACGAAATTTTATTACTAGACATAAATTTGAAACGAAATTATATTGCAGGGATTAAAAGCATTTGCTCCCTCTCTAATTTCCCAAATGACAAACAATTACAACAGTACACACAATGTGACAATACACACAAGCTGAGTTATAACAGAAACACTAATTCTCAACAACAAGAATTAAGAGCAAGTGGCTACATATAAACTTAAACTAAAAACACCCGCATCATTACCACAACTCAATGATCAACCGAGATCATCGCAAATAACCAATCACAATTCACTCTTATATTAAAACTATCATGAACCAAACGAACCTATTATTACCTTCACACAATTCAATCAAACAATCAAAAATAATCAACACATTAAAGAACAATGAAGAGAGAGAGAGACATACAGAGATTCTTGAGTTTCAAGAAGAGAAGCAAGCGCGTGAATCACACTCGGGTTAGGTTTCTCCGGCGATGCCGTGATCTTATCCATCAACTTCTGTGCCTTCTCCACCACCATCTCCTCCTCCTCCTCCTTGGTCTCCACGGCGCCTCCTCCGTGGACATTGCTACCGTTTCTGGTGACCTCATCCGTACTCACCTCCATTCGGTAATATGGTGTATAATACACAGGTGCTTGGTTAGTGTGATTAGGAAAATGAAAGAAGGTTGGAGGAGGTGGTGGGGTGTGTGAGAGAGTTGGGTTTGGGAAGAAGTAAAGAGAGAAGAAAGAAGAGTGCCGTTGATGTGTTGAGGGGGTTTTATATATGACGCGGTTACCTAAATTGGAATACGATTTTCTCCTACCTGCTTTTTCTAACCCTACCCACTTACCAGCTTTCCTCGCGATTCACTGTTTGGTAAATTTTAATACCAGATTTTAAAGAGGGATCAATGTAAATTTGATATTAAACATAAACAATAATGTTCACAAATTTAATACGAGTATAATTTTTATAGTAATAAATTATAAGTAGAAACATACTTTTCACCATGGTTGAAATCGGTTATTAATCACAAACGAGAGTTGAGCTAAATTCAGTTTCTCTCCCTAGCCTTTAGTTCTTAAGTTCAGTCCTCAGTGATGGAGACTTAACTGAATTATTTTATAGGTAGAGAAGACTGATTTAGGGTGTCTTTATGAGCTTATATCATGGTCCATCAACATGATAAAAGTACTACTAAATAATACTTAATTGACTCAATAAGAATTAACACATAAGATTAAACTAAATAACTCATAAACTCAAAGGTCACATAATTGAGTCTAACAATCAATTTAATTGAAATGAACACATCGTGAAAAATTAAAAGTGTTTTTCGGCTCTAATTTATTTTTAGTGCATTAAGAGGGATAAATCAGTTCTGAAACACTGATTTCACTTCGACAATTTGTATTCGATTTTTAAAAAAAAAAATTAATCGAACCCGCTTCACGGTTCCATGCTTGATAGAATCGAAACCAAATATGGTCTGTTCCAACGATTCGGCTCCAGCTCCGGTTTAATTACAATGATCATTAAGATGTGAGAAAAAAATTTCATCTTCAAATCATAACTACACCAGCAATCATCAATGGGTATTTTAGCATTTAAATGTGAGAAAAAAAATTAGTATTTAAGATGATTTAAAAAAATATTATAGTGAAAAAAAATCAAATTTGTGAAAATCAATCAAATCAACTCTATTCTATCTCGCTTCCATCTTTTCATTAATTTTTACTCAAAATTCAATCATTAAGTAAGCATTATTATCTAAGACTTTGTTTGGATATTGGTTAGAAGAGGAAAAGAAAAGAGAGGTTAAAAAAATTTAAATATTTTCATGTTTGGGATTTAATTTTAAGAAAGGAAGGGAAAGTAAAAGGGGATGAATCTTTACTTCCTTTCACCCTCTCTTTTTAAAATTTCTTCACGTCCAATTTGGGAGGTAAGAGGGAGTTAAGTGTATTTTTGTTCATTTATTTACAATTTTAACACTCTTTCTACTTCCCCTTCACCAAATCATCCAAACAAGTAAATATTACTCTACTTACCATTACTTCCCTTCCCTTTCTTTTCTCCACCTTAATTTACTTTACTTCTCTTCTCACCCTCAACATCCAAACAAAGCCTAAAATAATAATTCCAATTCGTAAATTCAATCATCAACTAAACATAATTAATTACAATGATTAGTTCAATCAATTTCAATCATTAAATCTAATTATTAACAACTTATCATTAAATTTAAATTATGATTTATTTATAAAAAAAGATAGTAATTAAGAAAAAATAAATCCATACATGAAATGTGAGACTCAAATTTAAAACCATTTATTCTGTATATTTATTCAAAACATGGATAGTTATTTAATAAACTTGAAAGAGTTAACAATTTATCAAGATGTAAAAGAGATACAATTGAAAATCACAATTCAAAATTCTAAATCCAAACTAACTGACTCAATTGAAAATTCTTTTACAAAACTATCCACTTTAATCAATACATGCTCGACTCCTCGTGGCAATCATGCTAGACCTGCACATCATTAAAACAATCAAAAAGGGTGAGTATATAAAAATAATCAGTAAGTGTAAATCCAAATTCAATTTAAATGAAGTGCAGAGGTCCAGTTAGCACGGGCTTGCTGATGAACACGAGGTCGCGCTCATCCCTTCATTCCCAAATGACACGGATCGTGTCATGTTTAAGCACGAGGTCGTGCTCTTACAAATTTATCCATATCAAGATCCAGCACGAAGACGTGCTCTCAAGCACGAGGGCGTGCTGATATTCTGTTTCATTCTTTAGGTTTCGGTTCTTAATCATTTTCCAACAAGCAAGTTTAAATCACAAATAGGAATAGTCAACAACTTTCCTTTACCATATAAACAGTGTTTTTATACTAAAATACACACAACATACTTGTTTGCCTCATTTGCATATCAAGCATAAATAAGAACCAAAAGATACCAAAGCCATATATTATACAACGTAATCAAATATAATTAGCATTCATAAATCACAAAGCAAACAAGCTAATCACGAATACAAATCAATGCATATGAATGCTATGCAATCACATGCAAATGCCCCGGGGTCTTCTTTCTCTTTCTTTTCCTTTATCCTCGGTCCTAGACAGACATCGGAAGTCCATCCGAAAATCATCGGTCCCAGACCGGCATCGTACCAAGTACGACATCGAGCCTAGCTCGGAATAATTCTTAGGCCCAGCCTAGGATATCGATCTCAATCCGTGTCACACAGATAATGCAACACTATGAATGTACAATGCACTCATATCTCAAAATCAATCAAGTATGCTCATATACACATGCTTTTCATCAATATATCATCAACCTTAAGCCAATTTCATCAAAGGAGCATACTTAACACATTCATAATTCATATATGAATTATCAATAACAATATCACTCTCAACATATGCTCACATCATTCAAATCACATCTTTCATATAAGCAATATGAATATAAAGGCAAAAATAAAATCAAACCATCACAATCTCCTTATCGCAAGTGTACTCATAAAATTCACATAAATAAAACAAATCATTCCAAGTTATTGTTTCATAAGAACAAATATATGAGCATTTCCATATTACTTTCTTTCTTTAAGCTTTCATACCTTATACTTGTTTATCCAAGTTTTCCTTAAGAACACTTAAGTTCTTATTCCAGGTTTTTAAGAACATTTCAAGTTCTTAAGTAACATAATAAATGTAAGAATACTTATAGAATTCTCTTATGAATTCACTTATATAAGCTTTTTCATACCTTTCATAAGTTAGTTTCATAATCACATAAGATAAGTCTTATTCAAGGTTATTTGTTGGAATCATTAAGAATCCTCTATAAGACTCATAACTATTATTTCAATGAATTCTATTACTCATATGGAATTACCATCTAGAAAGTGATGACACTTACTATACAACCATATCAACTCATTCAATAAGCATCATTCTAACTTATACTCATATCCTTTAATACCCATTAGCACAAAACACTTACAATTTCGCTTCACAAGTAATTTATGTAAGTATTAAAGAATCACTTCCATTTCATCATATGGAAAATACTATGTAATAAGTGATAACACTTACTTACCATCATCAACACTATCAAGCATTCTTCTTAATCCATGTATACATCATATGAAAAAGCTTAACAGAAATATGCTAATGGTAAGTATAAACCCTTACCTTACACTACAAAAAATCGTGCATTTAGAGTCCAAAATTTTGGACTCTAAATGCAAAAATATGGACACTAAGTGAAATTAGCGTCCAATTTTTTGACGTTAAAATTGGACGCAAAAACGCTGGACTCTATAGGTGGACGCCAAATTTTAGCGATCTTGGAGTCCACGTGGACGCCAAATTTTGGTGTCCCCGTGTACTCAAAATTTTGGCGTCCACGAGGACTCCAAATTTTCACGTGGAATTTGCATCCACTTGGACGCCAAATATTTAGAGTCAAGCGTTTTCGCGTCCAAATTTAGCGTCCAAAAATTGGACGATAATTTCACTTAGTGTCCAGATTTTTGCATTTAGAGTCCAAAATTTTGGACTCTAAATGCGCAATTTTTTGTAGTGATGGTTTCTTAGCATGTTCCTTTGGACAGTTGCTACCATTGCCAAAAGAGTGGGCATTGGAAAAGAAACTGTCCAATATTATTGGGAGGAAAGAAGGATGTTGTGAGAACATCTTCTTCAAAAATCTGCTTTATAGAGGTAAATCTCTCTATTTTGACATCATGGGTATTGGATATCGGATGTGGGTCTCATATTTGTTGCAATGTGAAAGGAGTACGAAATAGGAGAGTGCTATCAAAAGGAGAGGTTGATCTCCGAGTCAGAAATGGAGCAAGAGTGGCTGCCATAGAGATCGGAGACTATACTTTATGTATGCCTTCGGGGTTAGAAATAAAGTTAAAGGACTATTACTATGTACCTGCAATGAGTAGGAACATCGTTTCAGTTTCAGCCTTGGACAATAACGGTTTTACTTTTGTTATTGGAAATAACAACATGAGTATTCGTCATGGAAACGTTTATTATGGAAGTGGAATCCTTAATAACGGTTTGTACGTCCTAGACTTATCAAGTCGTGAGGATGTTTATAGCATAGAAATAAGAAAGCTAAGTCCAATGAACTTAATCTTTCTTACTTCTGAAATTGTCGTCTAGGACATGCAAGTGAGAAATGCTTGCAAAAACTCCATAAACATGGAGCTCTTGGGTCTTTTGATTGGAAATCATTAGATACCTGCGAATCATTCATTCTTGGGAAAATGACAAAGAATCCTTTCAACAAGAAAGGAGAGAGAACTGGTGAACTGTTGGACCTAATACATTCTGATGTATGTGGACCATTAAGTACACAAGCCAGAGGTGATTATAGCTACTTCATCACGTTCATTGATGATTATAGTCGGTATGGCTATATCTATCTAATGAAGCATAAATTGGAAACCTTTGAAAGGTTTAAGGATTTTAAGAATGAAGTAGAAAACCAATTTGGTAGACATATCAAAGCCATTCGATCTGATCGAGGTGGCTAGTATATGAGCCTAGAGTTTGACCAATATCTACGAGATTGCAGTATAGTACCACAACTCACACATCTGGGAACACCTCAGTGGAATGGTTTATCCGAGAGGAGGAACTGAACCCTGTTAGACATGGTTAGGTCGATGATGAGTCAAACTGGTCTCCCGATATCATTTTGGGGTTATGCCCTAGAGACTACGGCTTTTTTGCTGAATAGGTCTCCTACTAAAGCAACCGAAAAGACACCATATGAGATATGGACTGGGC
>CANYCX010685010.1:0-35651 GCA_948193385.1 Breynia disticha f. nivosa
CTGCGGAAAGCTGATTTTGCATTTCTGGTTGATAGGGTGCGTCAAAAACTTACTGGCTGGAAGAGTACGTCGCTAAGTCTTGCAGGAAGACTTACCCTCACACAATCAACATTGTCTACTCTACCCAATTATGTTATGCAAACTGTCCAGCTTCCCCAGGGGATTTGCAATGAACTTGATAGTATCACCAGACAGTTTTTATGGGGGAGCTCAGGGGAAAACAAAAAAATTCATTTAGTGAATTGGAAGTCAGTATGTGATCAAAAAGGGATAGGAGGATTGGGACTAAAACCAACTGCAGTCACCAATCAAGCTTTTCTCATGAAGCTCTGATGGAGACTATTAAAAGACCCAACAGCCTTATGGTGTCGCGTCCTTTGGGGTAAATACTGTAAGGGGTCTCCACTAAACCTTGAGGGATCACGTAAATCAGTACTTTCGCCGATATGGAGGAGTTTATTGGCTGTTGCTCCATCAGTCAAAGGGTCGACTATATGGTCAATCGAAAATGGAAAATCAACAAAGTTTTGGACTGACAGCTGGGTTGGAGATCTAGGTCCTCTCATTACTCATGTTTTCCAACCTTCACCCACTATCAATCTTCAGGAAACAGTTGTAGAGGCATACCATCAAGGACTCGACCAAGCTTTCCTTCAGCTTCCAACGGAAGTGATTCATACCTTGCAAGGTTGTAGTGCTCCTATTCCGGAGGCCCCAGACGATGTCCGAATTTGGAGTCACTCAACAACAGGGAACTTCTCGATTGCATCGGCAGCGGAGCACTTAATGAGAGAAGGGCAACCTGCTAGCAATTCTCCACTTGATAAGTGGTCTTTCATCTGGAAGTGGCAAGGTCCCCAAAGAGTCCGTTCCTTTCTTTGGTTGGCTCATAAAGGTCGTCTCCTAACCAACAACCAGAGATATAGGAGGCATCTGGCGCCTACCCCTGCTTGTCCGATTTGCACTGTCCAGCCGGAATCAGTACTTCATGCAATTCGTGATTGCTCTTCAGCTCGGCAAGTATGGTTATCTGTTATCCCTGGGCAGCTTCGAGGTAATTTCTTCTCCCTTGACTTGTGCTCTTGGATGGATTCAAATATAAGGCTAGTTAACCTACATGTGGCAAATTTGAAATGGCCCATTCTCTTTGGGATTTTAGCTTGCCAGCTGTGGAAGGCTAGGAACACACTAGTTTTTGAGAGTAAAGATGTATTTTGTGAAATTAAACATAGGGCTATATCTCTTAGTCACAACTATATCTCTGCTATGGCCGCTCTTGCCAAGTTCAAACAACCGAACACTGTAGTACTCCGGGATTGTGTTTCCTGGGTTAAGCCGGCTGCCGGACGTTTTAAGCTAAATATGGATGCAGCCAGAGACGAACTGGGTAGACGTTGTGCAGCAGGAGGGCTGATTAGAGATTCATGTGGCTTAGCCAGAGGGTGCTTCCAAGTTGGTTTAGGCTGGTGTTCCCCTCTCTTTGCTGAACTCTGGGGTTTACTTTATGGTTTGAAATGGGCTATAGCTAAGGGTTTTACCTCCTTCATTGTTGAATCTGATTCTAAGCTTGCAGTAGAAATAATCACAAGCAAGAGGGATTGAAAGGGAAGAAACCTAGCCCTCATTTGGGAAATTCAACAGCTACTGCATTTGTATCCGAGTATTCAGTGCAATCATGTTTTCAGGGAGGCTAATGTAGCTGCTCATTGGCTTGCTCGATCGAAATTGAACCACTCCGACTTTCGTTTTGAGGAGATTGAGGATCTACAACAACCTTTATTCTCCATATTGTGTCAAGATAGATTAGGGATTAATAAACCCAGTATGTATCCTCAATGTACTCCTGTAAGGAGATGTTTCCCTTATACTGTTCCACCCTTTAATTGAGATTACACTCTTTATAATAAAAAAAAAAGTCTTCCTTTCACTTATTCTGACCCTCCAAGATTTCAAAGCAAAAATAATACTCCCTTCCTAACCAATCAAAATGGGGCCCCACACTCCCTGTTCCAGCTCACCCTCAACTACATTAGCACACTACGCACCTTTTGAAACGCCGCGAATAAATCCCCCTATCTCTCCCTAAACCTACTCCGCTTCCATGCCACTTCCCCTCTCCTCCAACCCCTAACCCATGGAAAACGTCTCCTCCTTCTCCTCCTACCCCGACTCCGTCAATTCCTCTCCCCGTTCCCGCGACATCGACGAAACGCAGTCGTTCGATGACCTCAACACGCAAAACTACAAAGTCAAGTTCATGTGCAGTTACGGCGGTAAAATCCAGCCCCGTCCACATGATAATCAACTTGCTTACATAGGCGGCGATACTAAAATCCTAGCTGTTGATAGAAACATCAGGTATAATCAAATGATGAGTAAATTGTCTTCTTTATGCGGTGACCGTGACCAGGATATTTGTTTTAAGTATCAACTTCCTGGCGAGGATCTTGATGCTTTGATTTCTGTTACGAATGATGAGGATTTAGATCATATGATGATTGAGTATGACAGGTTGTATCGCGGTTCGGCTAAACCGGCTCGTTTGAGGTTGTTTATTTTTCGGTTCAACTCGACCGGTTTCAGTTCTGGTGAAGTTAAATCGGACCGGCAGTGGTTTGTTGATGCTTTGAATTCGGTGCAGGTTCAGGATCTTGATTCAACGGAGATTCCGGCGAATATTCCGGCCGTTCCCGCTCCGGATTATTTGTTCGGATTGGATAAGAAGTTTGTGGAGTCGGCGCCGCCGGTGTCGGCGGCTGTTCCGGAGGTTGTCGGAAAAGATGTGATGGCAGGGTCCGATTGCGGATCCGATATGACTGGAGAGAGTAACGGATTGAATCAAGATTTACAGAGGCTTCAAATCGCAGCGAGTCATGAACAAGTAATGTTGAATTCCAGAGGATATACAATGGAGTATTACAACCAGAAGGTTCCAGAGAAAGTATCGCATGCTCCAGTCCCACCGCAGCCAATTCAAATGCCTATTCCGACCTCATTTTTACCTGAACGCCATGCAGCTCCCACCACATATAATCCTGTCTCGGGAGCTGAGCAGCCGGTTTATATAATCCCTACAAGTGGGGCTGTCTATCAACAGCCTGGCTTTAGACAGGTAACTGGACAAGTCGGTCAGCAAGGGTATTATGGAGTGCAGAGAGTTGTTCCAGAGGTTTACAGAGAACAGCCGGTATATAGCGCTGTCCCGCCTAATGTTCCTACTGTTTCTGTTCAGGGACAGCAGAAAGTTGGAGTTTATAGCGAGGGAATTGGAATGGTTCAACAGGTTCAAGTCGGTTATGACAGTGCTGGGAGACAGGTGTATTACACTAAGCCTTATTCTGCGGCTCCGCCGCAGCAAGTTGCTGCTGGGGATGGTAAGGTTGTTGCTGGTAATGTGAAGGGACCGCAGACTTCTTCAGTGTAACTTTGTTTACGAATTTGGTGTTATTACTGGCTGGATTGATTGTTTGGTTATAATAATGGAAGGTTGTTTTAATAGAATGTAATGATGTGGGTAAATGTTTGTTTATGGAACTAATGTTTGGTTTGAAATTGTTTATTAGTGTTATGCATTGGAAATTTTTTCTTGCTGTAAAGTTGTATTCTTTTGGTTAGAGTATTTGTGTAGATTATTCTTATCATGTTATTTTAATCATGGCAGAGAAGTTTCCACCCTTGTTTAGTGGGACATTGAGTGGATTAGGAAATTTATCTTTAGAAAACCATTTATTATAACGTGGAATATCTTACAGTGATCAGTAAATGTTTACTTATGCAGTACAGACTGAAGGTTCTTAAGTAAGGATTTTGTAGTAATTTCTTAGCATAGCATGGTGTAATATTTGAAGTGCTTCCTTTGTTGTTGGCCATTTTATAGTCTGCTACTTGTGTCCACAGCCTCCACCATGACATCTGCCACAAGCGCCTCCACAGTGGCCTCCACCACAACCACCACATCCACCACATCCACCACAATGGCTGGATGTTATCAATTCAGTTTCATATTCACTGCCGTGTATGACTTGAATGCCAGTTTCGGCCATCTTTTCAACTCCATGAACTGCATTGACTTCTACGAGGGCCTTGTCAATAGGTTTATCTAATATCAGTACAGGTGCTAAGGCTGGAGGAGTGAAGGAGATGGCAATGCGAAGACTGATAGGCTTGCAATCTGGAATTCCAGAACTTGGTTTCAGTTTGAACCATTTTTCCATGGACAGAGGAGAACCTGGTTTGATCAAGTCCTGAAGAGAGATTGACGCTGTCCCCAAGGTTTTCGCAATTCGTGCAGCATGCATAACAGATGGAGAATATGCCACGAGCTGACAAACAAGCTCTCCCAAAGGTTCACATTGGAAAACAGCAATTTGTTTCTCCCCTGCTTCGGACATGAGCATCAATCTTCTTTGGCCATTGAAAAGCATTTCTGGTTGCTTCATGGTGATTGTTACAAAGAAATCTTCTTTGCTACCAGCTGGTAAGTTTCTAACCTCACCAATTTCCACCATAACCTGAGTAAAAAAATAAATAATCAGCAAAGCAAAAAAAATATAATCATGCACATGTCTCTGCATCCAAGAGGTTACCTCCGTTAACATTTTCTTAGGAGCCTGAACCTTACTGAGAAGCATGTTTTCGGATTTTGTGTTTCTGCTAGATTTATTTGGTTGAGCAATGCATGATGTATTACATCTACCCATACACCCAGCCCTCCAGTACTTAGAACCGAATGCATGTTCCCACTGCTCGGTGGTTTTACGGAAACCAACTTCCAGCTTGCTCCCTTTGGTTTTGTCAGAATCAGTGTCATCATGCTGTAATACCCTGCCAAGTATGGTTATCAGATCCTTGCTGTAAGAAACAGGATTGAGTTGCTGAGAGTGCCAGATGAGGTCTATGTCATAAGTTGGTACGCAAAAGCTCTTTATTGATCTCTCCTGGTTTCTTTTGATCAAGTGCAGGAATCCCTTGTATCTGGCAACGGCTTCTTCAAGAAAGATTGGATCATTCATATGGGGTCTGGCAACCTGTAAAAGAAGTTGAAGTTCAAGATTATTAACCGATCCTGAAATTGAACAATCAAACTTGAAGTGAAAGTTCTGCGACTGGTGATGATTCTTCTTTTAACCTGATGATAGAAAGGTTTCTGCCTCAGGACAGCTGAAACCAAGTCATAGCTTGTGCTCTTTTCAGTCGTTGAAATGGCCTCAGCATCTTCTGGTAACTTAATTTTCATATCCAACTCATATGGTTCATTCCCATTCATTTGTTTCCAGATTTCTTCGGTTCTCTTCCAGCTTGTCGCGTGAGTAGAGGATACAACATTTTTGTTGTCGAGGATTCTCCCGTAAAACTCCGTGCAATCTTCTCTGTAGCGCACCTGTAGAAACCACATTCAACTTTAGAAGCCTTACTATTCTGTTCCACAAAATGACCAGTGTTCCTGCATATTTTTGTCCTAAAAAAACTTACCGGGCTGAGCCGGTGACAGTGCCAAATCCATTCACAGTCCAGTGGCACCACCAAAGGTTCCTCCGGAGGAAGCGACTTTCCGTGCTTGGCAAGCAAAGGAAGCCAGCAGTACTTGTACCTGAAATGAGCATACCAAAACTGAAATCACATGTAATTTCATTACAGTGCGAGGATCTGTCCTGTATCAGAATAATGTGGTTCATGTGGAGGTTGTGAGAAGTACCTGTAAATGGCCCGCTCTAAAGCAGGGCCATCATAGAGTAAGCCATGACGATCAATTTCAGCTAGGAATCGTAGCTGTTGCTGAGCTGCTGCAACAAGGTCTTCACTAATCACAATTTTCTGCGCTTCTGCCCATTCTAATTGGTGTTCGTTCTCCATTATTCTCACTTCCAGATTAATTTTTGAAAAAAAAAAGAGAGAGGTTTTCTGCCAGAAATCTTCTTAGATTATTGTACTGAATACGACAGAGACTAGGTTTACAAATAGAACCGAACGAGTAAATTTTGGTGCTACAAACGATGGAACATGATGGGTTTATATAAGCCGAGATGGGTACAGCTCGGAATTACCAATCTGTCTTAAAAGACTTGTTTGTTGAGGTCTGTTGAAGGGATTAGTTTGGCTTTGATGGAACAAGAAATGGATGAAAATTGTTACGCCTCTGGTTATCTATCTCTGTCACACCCTTTGTGCTTGAATTGGATAATAAGGTTGATCCCCGGGAACTCTCATAACCATGTCACGCATTCCATGTTGTAATGCAACATTCCTTCCATTATTGAGACTCCACTAATATATGTAGTTTCAAATTTATATATCCATCATCAGATAAAATAATATCAGTTGATTATCTGCATTATGAGGTGCTTAAATTCAGATAATAAAGTTAAGTTCAGCATAGATCGAACTTCGCCATCCAAGTAAGTGGAAAATAATGACCGTGAGTCCGCAGTTTTCCGTTGGAAGAATGATTAAATGATGAGGCAATGACTCGCACTGCCGAGACATTCTACACTTTATCTGGTCGTTAAATCTTAAGACAAGACCTATGAATCGCAGCTGTTTATAGCCCACTAATATATTAAATGTCCACTACTACATCATTGCCCTTTTCATGATGCTTATCTTGTTCAGTAAATGCCTCAATTAAATAATCTTCCCATGTCTTTGTCGTTTCTCAACTTTCTTTCCTTAATCTGTAGAGTAATATATATATTTTTTTTGAAATATGTAGAGTAATATTTTAAATGACTTGGAAGGATTAAATCTGTGCAATCAGTCGTAATATAGGAAAATATATTAAAAATGATCAAATGGAATTTAAAAGCCTGTCAAACATGCCGTGACAGGACCATGTCACCATCCAACGTGAGTCTTGTAGGGCATTGCTCAAAAGTAGAACTCACCCAACCCGATATACTCGTCCAACCTATTAGAGTCAGTTTATTTTGTATTTTAAAGATTTTCAGCCCGTCGAGGAGTGATCGGGTTGAATTTAGAAATTTTATAACCAATAATTCTTTAACCAAAACAGCTCGGCAACTTACAGTACACTAGTGAAATGCTTCTACCCCTATTTAACACCAGATTCGAACGATATTGAAGTAGTAAGTAGATAATCACAGAATTTAGAACGTGTAATGCTCCAAAAGACAATTCCCAAAAAAAAAATCAATTTGGAGGAATAAAAAAGGAGACAATTTGTTTTTCAAAGGAAGACATTGGGAGTCAGCTTTCACTGCCACCCACAAAACAATTCCATTTGTCAACAAAAACCACTTTAACATATTCCAAATTCTACCCGCGATGTATTAATTAGACTGATAATTCAATCCTCCCATAAAAGTTTGAACTCAGGTTTGAGTCCGAGGAGAGTCGTCCTCGTGAGGGAGAAGTCATGTCCATTAGTCCGAACTCGGATTAGTCTCGATCAATGCGTCGGAAATACCGAAAGAAGTTCAGACAAAAAAAAATTCCAAATCCTCCTTCCCATCTCACACCACTCACCTACTTCTTCATCCCACACGCACCAACTCTAATCTACACAAATGTCTCTTTTCAAAAACATGGATCACATAATTCATTTTCTTATTCATAACGAGCACAATGGAATATGCCACCAGAATCACATTTCAAACTATGAGAATTGTAATTGTATCGTATTTTTTTTAATTAAATATCATTATTTATAACTTAAATATTATAAAAAAAATTGAATTAGTACAATCTTGTCGGGTCATAATCTCGTAGTTATAACTCGTATTGTTGTGTTAAAAATTATCAGTCTACCCTAAGTAATGACCAATTTTTATTTTTTTATTGTGTGAACTCGTTGATGTACCATTTAGTAATATATTTTTTTTTTCAAATGAAAAGAAAGCTTCTTAGAGTGACACTGTTGGTGCTTATTTGTGCGAGGGTGATTCGCGAGGGATGCGTGTGTATTTGTGTGACCGCGAGATTAAAAGGTAATGGTTAGTTCACTTGCCTGAAATGGCTTTTAGGACTTTGGGAAGAAAATTGACCTAAGTTAAGTTAAATTAACACTGTTCCTATAGTGTTGAAAACAATAACAAAAGTAAAGGTGCAGAAAGCATTAAAAATGTAAAGTTTACGTTAACTTACTGCTAGTGCGGAAAGCAGTAAGGTAATGTAAAGTGCAAGAAAGATAAAGTGCAAAAGTGTAATTGCATTAATTAAAAGGGCTACAATTACAAGCTAACAATTACAGAAGACGCTTCATAAGATATTCTTGAACTTTCAAAATTCCCTTCGGCACTTTTGCTAAGTGGTAATCTATTGCTACACTAAAACTATGATACTGGAAAGCGAAATGCTGAAAAGAAATGACAAGTAAATTGAAGTGTGTGTGGTGTAGAAACCCATCTTCCTTCAGTTTTCTTTCTATTTATAAGCCTCAGAAGTAGTTATACATGTATTCGAGTAGTTAAGCGGTTTCCTATAATCTTGGTGAAACTGCCTCTTTAGATCCACGTTCACAACAACTGCCTTGGGACTGAGGGGTTGAATATGCCTTCAAATCTCAATTTCTCACGCTAATAACTGTCCGCACCTAATTCTTCGACCGAATGACATGACAGGTAATCCCATGACATGGTACTATTGCTAGATAATACTCGCTCTCACTGATCGTTATGTTTCTTCGCGATGTCCTCCACGCTACACCCATTCCTGCTGGCTTTCGGCGACCTAAACCCTTTCTTCAACTCACTGCAAAGCTTAAGGAACAACATTCTCGCAAATCTGAAGGAAGTACTCCTTGGTCAATGAGACCTAGTTGGATCAATTGGGGGCTACAGACACTAATTTTTATTCTTTCTATGTAGAATTGACAATTTATAAATTGATAATAAGATTAATGAGTACATAATTAAACACGATATGAATGATTTAAATTCAATTTTTATAATATTCATGTTACAAATAAGGATGTTTAATAGAAAAAATTACTGATAATTATGACCCATCACTCCAAATTATCACCCGGATTTCTAGTGCCTCCAACAGTTGACTAATTATCTTAATTTAATCAACGGGGAGTTTTATGGTGAGTCCCCTAGACAACAAGCCTCAACTATTAGATTCTGAGTAAATAAATAATTTTTATAATTCAATTAAACGAAGAAGGAGTCTCATTCAATGGCCTCATATAAAAATTCACCTTAATCGACAATCCAGATTTTCATTTTCTTGAGCTGATAATTAAGTTGGATTAAAAAAGAGAGAAAAATGAAGCACAAAGATCATGAAAGAGAAGAAGATGAAGTAGCATCACCTGTAATAAAGAAAATGAAGACTTTTGAAACATAAACAAGAAAGAAGATTATAGTCATTTTCAGTTTTCACCACTTGTCTCCTACATTTCCCTCCTCTTCCTTTATGCCATCCTCACCAAACTTCTCTCTCTATCGTTTTTTCACTTTCATCCATCTTTGGTCTCTTTCTGAAATACCATTCTTTCCCTTTTGTCACTTCTATTTTTCCTCTTCTATAAAACAGTAAGCTCTGCAATGCAAAGATTGAGTTTTAGTGACAAACAAGCATAGAATAGAATAAAGGGGAAAATGGTTGTCAGGAAAGTGGGAAAATATGAGATTGGGAGAACGATTGGAGAAGGAACCTTTGCAAAGGTTAAGTTTGCGCAGAACACAGAAACCGGTGAAAGTGTGGCTATGAAAGTCCTCGATCGCGCCACCATCATTAAACACAAGATGGTTGACCAGGTCCTTGTTTGTTATACTTCTTGTGTTTTGTACATTGAAGTTGCTTAATTTACAGCAAAAGTTGCTTATTTTACATGAAAGTTGTTTAATTTACATTAAAACAATTGCTTATTTAATTTGTTTGAAGTTTTATCGACACTTATCGTTGATAGCTTGTGTTTGCAGATCAAGATGGAGATTTCAATCATGAAACTTGTTAGACATCCTTGTGTAGTGAGATTACACGAGGTTTGTGTTTAAAGTTTTTATCTTTTTCTTTTTGGTTTGTTTTATTTTATTGATCAGTTTCTTTTTACTAATTTCTGGATGGTAATATAAGGTTTTGGCGAGCCGGACTAAGATTTATATAATTCTGGAGTTCATTACGGGAGGTGAATTGTTTGATAAAATAGTAAGGAGATTGTCTTGATTGAATTCTGAGTTCAAGTACCTTGATTTTGCAGTATTATTGTGATCAAAGAGGTTTTTTGGTTGATTGTGGTTGTTATGTAGGTTCATCATGGTCGTCTTAGCGAGGCTGAAGCTAGAAGATACTTTCAGCAGTTAATTGATGGTGTGGATTATTGTCATAGTAAAGGGGTCTATCACAGAGATTTGAAGGTGTTGTTTTGCTGACTTCTGCATGGTTTTTGAGTGTTAGTTTCACAAGAATTTTGAAGTTGTTTCATTTTTTCGTGTGCAGCCTGAGAATCTTTTACTTGATTCCGAAGAAAATTTAAAGATATCTGATTTTGGTCTAAGTGCTCTGCCTGAACCAGTAAGATACTGAATTGAAGTATTTAGAGTATCGCATTGGATATAACTGAATGGTTTTAGTGCTTGTTGATTCATGAGTTTAGGGAATTAGCATGCTTCGGACTACATGTGGGACTCCGAATTATGTTGCTCCCGAGGTAAAATGCGTAGGAATTTATTTCTGACATCTATTGCAGTCAGTTAAGTGCATATCAGCAATTTTCCACTGTCTTGTTTAGGTACTCAGTCACAAGGGTTACGACGGTGCCGTGGCAGATGTGTGGTCTTGTGGTGTCATCCTTTATGTCCTGATGGCAGGATATCTTCCGTTCGATGAACTTGATCTTACCACATTATACAGTAAGGCATGGATCAAAATCATTTTTGATTGCTTATTTTGGTGCAAGAATGTAGTTATAATTACGTTTTAGATCTTCATTAATGAGGAAATTCGGAGGGCTTCTTCGATACTTAAATTGGATGTCAATTTAGCTTTTGTTGTATCCATTACTTGGGATAATTGAACCATTGTGTGAATACTGAATTGCTCCATTGGCACTTGCAAGCATAATTTGTAATTTTAGTTCACTTTGAAAATTTAAATTTCTTTATGCCAAACAATAAGTTGTTGCTTCAATTAGAGTAAGGTTTACAAGAGGGCAGGGAAAGGCTCTGCTCTCTGATTACGCAACTTTATTAACTGTAACCGGGCCAGATTTGACATTCTTGATGCCTTCTCATGCATACTTTGGCTGCCTTTATGTTGAATTTCTTATTGTTTTTGTCAATAATATTACTAAATTTCTGTTTTTTACCACCTCAGTAAGTCATTTTTTATATTATTTTTTTATCTTCCCATTGGATAATTGCTAGTCTTTGTTTCCAAATTAAATTTGCAGAATGATTGTTGTTTTGTTTATTAATTTTTCCAGTTATTTTCTTCAGATCGGAAGAGCTGAATTTTCTTGTCCGTCTTGGTTTCCAGTGGGAGTAAAATCATTGATCTGTAAAATTTTGGACCCAAATCCTCAGACAGTAAGTCTTGCCTTCCTTGAAATTGTGAGATATTGATCTTGTGGAACTGAATAATGTTGTGTTGCTCAAACATGCCATTACTTTTATCTGATGCATCAATACCATCAAAAGTGTCATGGTGAATTTGTGGCTTTTAACAATGTTGCTACACTGTTATATGTTACTGAAATTCCGTGCTGTGAGCAGCGCATAACCATTGAACAGATTAGAAGCGATGAGTGGTTTCAAAAGAACTACGTTCCAGCCAGGCTTGTAGAGTACGAAGATGTGAACTTAGATGATGTGAATGCAGTTTTTGATGATTCAGAGGTTGGTTCTGAAACTCATGATCTCCATATTATGATTTCGTAAAAGTGCTCTTAATCTACTGAGTCACTGCACAAATTGGCTTTACCGCTCCTTACTGATTCTTTCTAAGTTACAACTCATCTTAACCTATTTTTTAACCAGATGACACTTCTTGATTGTAATGTTGGCGAAGTATACTAGGTTGGATGACTACTTAGGAAACCCGTGACCAAATTGCACCACCATTCCTTTTATTCCTGATCTGTGTATAAATAAAATCCTTGATCAGTTGGTCTCCTGCAGGAAGAAAAGCCTGATGAGCAATGTGGAAGTGAGGATACAGGTCCTCTGATTCTCAATGCATTCGACCTAATAATTCTATCTCAAGGCTTGAACCTTGCGACGTTGTTTGACAAAGGAAAGGTAAGAGAACAAGTGTCAGTTTAATTTTGTCGAGCCGAGCCAAGCTCGATCAAGCTTTTATCGAGCTCGAGCAGCTCGCGAGCAACTCAATGCGTTTACAACCCTAGATGTAAAGGACAACTAAATCTTTTCTCTCTCTCATTCATCAGGATTCCTTAAAGTATCAAACACGGTTCGTTTCTCAAAAGCCTGCAAAGGTCGTCTTATCAAGCATGGAAGTAGTTGCACAATCTATGGGTTTCAAGACACACATCCGAAATTATAAGGTTGGGTGAGCTAGAACTTTTGTGCCTGTTTATATCAGTTTTTCCACTTTTTTCGTCCATCTCCGACTTTTTCCTGATATGGCCTATTTACATAGTTTTCTCATTAAGGTTTGACTTCTACGTCTTTCTCCTACGTTTTTATTCCGTTCGAATCATTCCCACTACGAATAACTTGCTTTAACTGCTAACATCTGTCTAAGCTGTCTGCTCCTACTCAATCTTCTGTGTTTCAATTTCAGATGAGAGTTGAAGGTCTTTCGGCTAATAAGACTTCTCATTTCTCAGTTATCCTGGAAGTATGAATTTCTCTTCATTACCATCAAACTTGATGTTTCTAATGGCCATTCCTTGACAGTTAACGCAGATTTTTTTCCTGTTTGATTCCCACAGGTATTAGAGGTTGCTCCCACGTTTTTCATGGTAGACATTCAGAAAGCGGCGGGAGATGCTAGTGAATACCTCAAGGTCAGTCAATACTTTCCAGTGAATTTCTTGTTTGTTCTTCTTCCTTGTAGCTTGGTAAGAGTCATTGATGAGAAAAGCTAAGGATTTTTACTTCTTGCAGTTCTACAATAACTTCTGCAGTCATCTTGATGATATCATCTGGAAACCACCCTCTGAATCTAGCAAATCTAGGATTTCAGTTTCCAAGTCGAAGAGCAAAAGGCGTTGATACCATATGGCCTTTGCAACTCTGATCTAACACTCCTTACTTGCCTCAGGTTTATAATATAGTAAGGAATTGAAAAAATATATCTACAGAATTTTTGTATTCCTTTAGTGTTCGTATTGAATTATTAATTCAAATGTTTGTACATTCCAGGAGTCCTATAACATTGTTTTGTAGCCATGAATATGTGAAAATACAAGGTTTGTTACGAGCCCACTAATTACAACTCACCCTTAAAAACCGGCGTGTAATGGGAGGATCTAATATGTTATAAATTATTAATCAAATCATACTAATTCGATGTAAGATCACAACTCTAACTAATCTCATTCTAAGCTGGACTCTAAGAGATTGCTGGTCTAGAAATTGGTGCATCAATCATACATTAAGTTTCATTTTGATACAAACAAGTTTTGAATTTGGTTTTAACATTCTACGTTATATGCTACAATGTCGATTTTTCACTAATCCTCCATCTACCAGTCTGCAAATTTTGGAAGGACAGATCAGAAACGAACCAAAAATTGAACCTTACTATTCAACCGATAGACTAACTGAATCTGCACATGAACACTGTCCATCAATAAATATATGGAGCCGTTTGCTATCTCTGATAATGATTTTCCTACAAGTCAGTTTTGACACAATCTTCATGAAGTTATGGCAGTCTCTGCACATACTGATACACTTTATCACCCTTATTGTTGCATTTGAATGAGTATTCAACAATCCAAATGCAACAGCCAACTTCTCATTATGGTAAACAGCAGATGACAATGGTGTCTTCTCCTCCTCTGCATCTACTTCCTCTAAATCCATGCTCTCTTCTGGATTGTATCCAAGACGTTTTGCTTCATCGAGCAATTCACCTAAATGTTTATAAACCTCTGCTCGAGTAACAGGATAATCCAGATGTTCGTCGGTTCTGAATGAATGGACGTTTTCTCTAATGCTAATCTGACTCCAATCGTTTAATGTTCCTATCCCCTCCATTAATGTCTTCACTCGTGAAACATCGTCCCACTTCTTTGCAGATTGGTACATATTTAACAATGTAATATAGGACTCAATGGCTTGGGGTCTGAGTTTCAGTAACTGCTCTGCTGCATACAACCCCAGTTGTACATTCCTATATTTCCTACATCCTGCGATCAAATGTGACCATATAGATTCACATGGCTCGAAATTCATCCTCTTAACTACACCAAAAGCATCTTCCAGCCGTCCCAATCTTACGTACATATCAATCAAGCAACTGTAATGATCCATCACTGGCTTTAGTTTGTAATCCTTTTGCATCATCTCAAAATACCCGAGTGCCTCATTAAGCAGTCCGGCTTGACCGCAAGCTGCCAGAACACCCACAAATGTTATCTGGTTCGGTCTAATGCCGGATATCAACATATCCTCGAAAAGCTGCAATGCTTGCTGCGAGTGTCCATTCTGTGCTAAACTTGTAATCATGGTAGTCCAAGATATCAATGTTCTTATTGACATCTCCAGAAAAGCTTTACTTGCTCTATTGATGCTTCCACACTTGTTATACATACTAACAAGGGAAGTTCCTACAACTACATCGGCCAGAAACCCAGACTTAATGCATTGGGCATGCACTTGTTCTCCTTGGTCGAGAGCAATCATCTTACCACATACAGTTAAGATACTTGACAATGTGAACAGATCAGGTTTCATGCCCGAGCAAGTCAGCTTCAAATATATGCTTAGTGCCTCAGTTCCACTGTGTTGTGCTGACAGATTGTCCTTGGCAATATCGGTTGCTTGAGCGTGGCCAGCAATCATAGCATTCCATGTAACCAAGTTGACATCTTTCATTCTGTTGAACAGACGTTGTGCCTCATCAATGCGTCCGCATTTGAGGTACAAATATAGGACTGAGTTTGTTACGCGAAGGTTAGATTCATAACCAAATTTAATTACCAATGCATGAACCTGTGCACCCACAGTCAGATGCAACATCACACAGCACAAGCTCAGCACACTAGTAAATGTGAATTCGTTAGGTTGAACATCCTCATTTAGCATCTCGACGAAAAATCGCAATCCCATTGCTGCTTCGCCATTTTCGTTGCATGCAGATATAACTGCCGTCCAGGAAATCACATTCTTTTCTCCAATTCCCTGAAAGGCTCTCACAGCTGACTTCAAGCTGCCAAATTTTGAGTACAAGCTGCAGAGAGCATTTCCTATGCTACAGTCAAAATCAATCTTATACTTAATAATGAAAGCATGGAACTGCTTCCCCAATTCAATAGATTCCAAAGAAGCACAAGCATTCAAAGCAATTCCTAGAGTGACATTGGAAGGAAGAGACCCTGCTTCTAACATCCTTAGAAAGACTTCAATGGCAACTAATGGTTCTGAATTTTGAGCATAACCTGTCATCAGCGTCGTCCAAGCAACTACATTTCTTCTGGGCAAATGATCAAAGACACTTTGAGCACTTGTCATGTCCCCACACTTTGCATAAACGTTTACGAGGAATGTCATCAAGAAAATCTCTTCATGGGCATTATTTTTTATCATATGGGCATGAATAATTTCAGTTTCTGACAGAGAATTCTTGTCTATGCACTCCTGTAAGAGCGGCACATAACCAGAAGAATCTACAAGTGCACCCTCCTTAATAAAAGAGAGAGCTTCCCTGAACTCTAGTGGCCTAATTGGTTCAAAGCTTCCATCCAATTTGGTGTCGATAGAACTTATCTGAAATGGAAGACCTGTGCTCTGAGAAACGGTAAAATGCAGGCAGCTTAGTTAAATCAGGAAATTTACAGATACTGATAAATAAAGAAAATTGTTAGTTGAATTGGGTATCTGAAATGGAAGACCTGTGCTCTGAGAAAAAACTGTTAGTTAATAAGGAGAAGAAGAAGAAACCTTTTCAGTCGTAGCAAGAGAGGGAGAGGAGTATTTTCTGAGTTCAGGCTCATGCCGGATGGTAATGCTGAGGTTTAGCGAAGGCAAAGAAGCCATTGAAGTGAGTAAGAAGAGATGAGTCTTTTTTTTTTGACATAAAAGAGATGAGTCTTTTAGTTTTGATCTCTTCCCTATCTACTTGGATGGATGATTGGACAGAAAGAATTACCGATTACGGGTTGGAGGGAAAATGTGTGCTCTAGTCTTTCCCACTTGTCCACTGTCCCGTTCGTCTCTCTCTATCCGTCAAAAAGGTTATCCTATAATTTGTAATTTCATGTCGTTGGCTTTTGCCTGAAACACGATGGCATTACAATTTGTAATTTCAAATGTTGAAACTTCAAAGAATTGTAAAGAAACAATTCTTCCGATAAAAAACTTATTCGTGTAGAATCTGACAAAATTAGTCATTACACAGTGCACCAAATAAGAAAAACCAGTTGAAATAAAATAAATCAGTGTCTTACTGATAAAATGAGTCACGAAAAAGGTAATTATTCCACGTGTAATACAGTAGTAATATGACTGAATCCCTCGTTGCTCTCCGCAACTTATTATCTTGATATCTTCCCTATGTTAACCACACACAACGGAAATCACGAACTTCAACTGGAATATGCCGCCAGATCCATAAAGCTCTCAGTTCTCACTTTGATGAGCTTTGCTCCTTTAAAATATCATCTTCCTGCAACACACCTGCCACAGATTCTGACAGCCTATCTAAATACAAAGAGCATTTGACATATGCAAAACGATGTCAAAGTGGTTACAAATATGTTCATGCATAAGCACCTTTACAATTGCTAAATGTTCAAACAGTTCACAGTGCAGGATGCAACTTGTGATGCAATGGTAAGCCCTCTCTCAGTCCTTGTACTTCATTGTCTCCTTCTCGAACCCAACTGTTGGGAACTGCTTTGCATATTCCTCAACATCATGCCGGAGCTTTATGATCTCTGACTGTAAACCAGCATCCGACTTCATAGTTTCTGCAAAATCCTTCAATTTTGTCCCTGAATTCACATCAACACATTTGACAGCAGCATTAGATTGAAGTCGGTATATCAGCAAAACCAAATTTCAGGAATAATATCTGAAACTTAGAAAAGGCTCTTAAGGACCTTTACTATCTGCCTTGATCTTCAAAGCTAACTTCACTGCTGCATCAAAGTACTCGGCTACTTTCACAAAATCCTCCTCAATGAATCCCCTGGATGTCAGAGCTGGGGTTCCTGAACAATCAGAAAGCAGCTAGATCAGAGAAAATTGAAGCCTTCAATTCTAGATTGTAGACATTATTGACTAAGAGAGCTTACCCATACGAATGCCACCAGGAACCATAGCAGACACATCTCCAGGAACAGTGTTCTTATTAGCAGCAATATGAACTGATTCCAGAACTTTCTCAACTCTTGATCCATCAATTCCCTGCCAAATGAAATTTCAAACAAGATATGGATTCTCTATCTTGCGGATCAAAATATAACCAAGGCCACTCGTAATATACAAACAAAGTCCATAAAAATTATGTTCATAGCTGCCAGAACACTGAATTCATTATAAACATCAATTGTGATCCACTGTTTTGGAAGCTAAAGTATGGGGGTTGTTTCATGTTTTTCAGAAGGTTTCGAATAGTGTAAATTGGAAAATTTAGCAGGATTTTGTCACATCCATCCCCCCAGTGATATTGTTCACTGCAGCAAACAATGCATGAAGTGTGAATGGCTCGTGAGATTCCAAAACACATGTAGAGAAGGGAATGTGGTGGCAAAGTATGGCTAATTGGGGTGGTTTACAAATTATCGGTTTGCATCAATTGTCAGACAGACCCTCGTCCTAAGCTAATCCAGGTGCTATTGAACTATGTGCTAATCTCCCTAGTCAGATCACTAGTTTTTAGTAATTGGGCAGTGTTACTATGCCTCTTGTCACAAAAAAAAAAATCAGTTTCATATTAAGCATTACAGTATATGAGATTTATTTAAGAAGCCAATATGCACGAAGACATTCAATGTGCCTGGAAGTATACAACATATAGGCAAACATAGTATAATAATCGAGTTGTCAATCCAGTGAAAAAAAAAAACCTATTAGATAACAAGTTGGATAAAAGAAACTCACGGTGATTTTTTACCTTGTTTCTCAAATTTACCAAGACTAAATGATTCTCTGTTCCGCCAGACACTAATTCATAACCCTTTTCCATCAAGCTCTGTAAACAGGAATTGACTTATGATTATAATTACAAAAATAAACTCAGATAAATCAATTAGCACTCCATACAAAGTTTAGGACACATCAGAATAATTAACTAGCATAATACATTGTTATGATGGCATCTGTCAGACTACCTGAGCAAATTTGGAACTGTTACTGAGAACTTGTTCTTGATATGCCTTGTACTCGGGAGTTTTGGCCTAAATAAAAAGATCCCAGATCCAAATTATTCAGTGTGACCAAAAATGATCTAGGAACTGCAGATTCAGAAACTTATACTAAGGCCTTCATTATAACAAAAAAAACATTAAGCCAACCTGCTTGAGTGCAACTGCTAATCCTGCTATGGTGTGATTGTGCGGTCCACCTTGTAGTCCAGGAAAGACTGCTTGGTTAATTTTGTCCTCTAAGTCATACATTACCTGCACAAGGGAAAACAATCTCTAAATCAAATCACTGAACTAGAAAGTGATTTTTATGATTGACAAGGCCAAGAAGTAACTTTGAAAAGGATAGACATGACTGCGATTTTACTATTATTTTTTTTAACACCACATGACTGCAATATTTCAAGTATAAAAATGTCAATGATATGCCTTCACATGTTCCTTTCATTCCTTTATACTACTCTTCTAAGCCTCAATTTA
The DNA here is from genome assembly GCA_948193385.1 of Breynia disticha f. nivosa. Taxonomy (NCBI): domain Eukaryota; kingdom Viridiplantae; phylum Streptophyta; class Magnoliopsida; order Malpighiales; family Phyllanthaceae; genus Breynia; species Breynia disticha. The sequence goes on from CANYCX010685010.1 coordinate 18,941, forward strand.
ACTCACTTCTTTCCCTTGTTTGTTAATTTCTTTTACTCCCTTCCTGAAGAAGATCATAGCTCCACGAGGACCACGGAGTGATTTGTGCGTAGTTGTTGTCACAACATCTGCATATTCAAAGGGTGAAGGAATGACACCAGCAGCAACCAACCCACTAATGTGTGCCATATCGGCCAACATAACTGCTTTTTGCTTGTCACAGACCTACCAAGTCCGAAAGAGTTAATAATATAACAAAATTCAAATCTTATATACGGTATTTGAGTAACATGCAATTGCAAATATGACCTTTCAGATATTCAGGCCAGGAAATTCTACCTTACGAATGCGTGCATAGTCATAAAGGCGAGCATAAGCACTTGCCCCAGCAACTATCAGTTTTGGCCTAAAGAGCGTGGCACTTTTCTCCAACTGCAGACATATTTGCATTGAAGTCAAAATTCAAAGAAAAATTTCAGAATGGCTTGCTGTACCAAATTAAAAAACAGATACCACAATACCATAGAACAATTATACAGGAAAAGTTATGCAATATGGCTTAAAACAATGATACTGATAGGTTCTTATTAATGAGTAATTAGTATTAATATTTTAATTTAAATTTTAATACTAATTACTGATACCAAACTAATATGTGTAGAAATCAGATACCACGATACCATAGAACAATTATACAGGAAAAGTTATGCAATATGGCTTAAAACAATGATACTGATAGGTTCTTATTAATGAGTAATTAGTATTAATATTTTAATTTAAATTTTAATACTAATTACTAATACCAAACTAATATGTGTAGAAATCAAGAGAACAAAGATTGAAACAAAGGAAAAACAACTGATTTTATTATAGACTATAAGGAACAAAGTGATAAAGGATAACAAGAAAATACTAGTAGCATTCGAGATGCTACCACTCTCCCAAGATAGCAATTCGGGAGGCTATCAACTCTCTTAAGCTCAAAGAGCCAAAACCCTAACAAGTAATTTCCTATCTATCCTTCTCCCCAATGCCCCTATATATAGCACTCAGAAACCCTAATATATTAATTTAAATTTAAATATTAATACTAATTACTCATTAATAGGAACCTATCAGATACCTAGATAGCTAATTTCTAAAAATTATAATGCAGAGTCCATATTCATAAGATGTGAAATTTGTACCTGATCATAATCAATATAACCTGTACTTTCATTCAATCTATACGGCATTGTCTCAAAAAATATGGATACAGCTGATATCTTCTTAGTGTCGGTCTGCATAATAGAAATCAACACATTACTTAAATGTAACAATTCCTGCTATTCCTATTAGCTTTCAAAAGTCAAAACACCTTTACAGAACTTCATGATAGAGCTCTATGATAGATCGTGTCCTCATGAAAACGTTACCGCTTAGAGATGCAGTATAATATATATAAAATTTTCAGTAAAAGGTGGAGAAACCACAACTCACAATCACGGAATAAGTAAAGACGTTATACCAGGGATTGACCAATGCCAAAACTGCACTGCAACACTAAATATCACAAATTTCTAAAATGAAGCTTTAAGCACCTGATAACCATGTGAAAGGTGTCCACCATGAGGCAAATCAAGTGCCATGATTCTTTCATGAGGTTTCAACAATGCAGTATAAACTTGAAAGTTAGCAGGGGATCCAGACAATGACTGCACGTTGACTGCGACAAATAAGATGCCAGCTTTAACAAATCTTGTAACTTCAAAAGCTTTTGTTATTCAATAAAAATGATAGTTGAATCAATAAAGCACGTGATTATACTAAGAAAGTAAAACATAGATTGCAGAAATCGTTTCCCTCACCCAAATGAATTTAGAAGGTAAAAGCAAAATAGTTCAAAACTGATTCATTCAAAACCATCTAAAAATACCAGCTTATCCAGGAATGCAGGACAATCAAAAAAAGTCTTACATATACACTGAAACTCGAAAAGGTGCAAGGCAAAAAATATTATTTAGATTTTAAACACAAATATATAAGTAAAAAGAACACAAAAAATTCAATTAAAGGATTTTATTTGAATCACAGGATTACAGGCACAAGTCAGTTACCTCCCCACTTTTCAGGATCCAAATTAAATGCCTCCAATGCACGTTTTTGACACAATGTCTCTGCCATATCAATGTACCTAATCACAAACATCTCAAAACATTGCACAACACACATCCTTCTCAGAAAGCTACGAGTAAAACAGAAATCACATACTCATTTCCTCCATAGTATCTAGCTCCAGGATATCCTTCACTATACTTATTAGTCATAACAGAACCAACCGCTTGCATCACAGAAACCGAAGTAAAATTCTCCGAGGGAATAAGCTCTAGTCCCTAATAAGCATTCAAACATTACAGCACGTCCAACAATGCTCACATAACATTTATTTTCATTCTCAACTTACGACGTCTAGAAATTAGTCTCCACTTATTTGGCACATTGTAAACATTTTTAAATCAAATATACGAACTGATACTGAGGTTACATTATACCTTCCATTGCCTAGCTTTTTCGAGCTCGATGATATCAGCAATCTCCGGATCAATTTGCACTAAAGGAGCATTCAATTTCTTAATCCACTTCACAACACAATTATTTTCAAGCACATTTCACGATTAGATCTAGCCGAAGCAAACGAACAAACAAACAAAAAGCAACGGCTTAAAGAAAAATGACGTACAGTTTCGCGAGCTTTCTCTTTTTCAGCCACAGCTCTATTAGGCAAAGAAGACTGCAAAAAGGAAAGAAACAAAATACACTTAGCGCGGATCATCTCGGTTAAAAAGGAGTAATTAACGAAATATTGCAAGAGATGAGAAACTGACAGCGAAGTAGATGGAACCGATGTTCCGTCTAATTGGAGAGTTGATAGAAGAAGAGAATCTGCGAAGAGCCATCGCCATTGGTTTGATTGTGTGCGTGAGAGTGTGTGGCGAGTGAGTGTGTGTTTGTATGTTTTGTGGTGGGGTTGGTGAGTAGGAGGAGGTGGTGACAGTGAGCTAGTGCGGTTGGTGACGATGACTCATCCCCCTTTGCCTCAGTTTTTTTTAATTAATCGAGATTTAGTAAATTAATTAATAATTAAGCTAAATTGTGGACCCGGGAAATCTTACGGTTTGTTCATTGTCGTGGGCTTAATTGTTTTCGGCCATTTCAGTATGGGACACTGATCAAAATGGTCCTTTAATAAAATTAGGGTTCAGATTGGTCACCTGAGGATAGGGCTGTAAATGAGCCGAGCCGTTCGTGAACAGCTCGGTGTTCAGCATGTTAAAAGCTCGTTCATGACTCGGCTCGTTAATAAACGATCTGAGCTTGAACAAAATCTTAAGCTCGTTTGTTTAAACGAGCCGAGCTTGAACACTCAATTACTTGGCTCGTAAGCTCGTGAACATACTCGTTTAAGAGGCTCGTTTTAGGCTCATGAACAAGCTCGTAAATGATAAAGATGTACATTTTTATCAAATTTAAGTGTACAAAGTGTATACAAGATAAATTTTATAAGTATCAAGATGTACATAATATGAAGTCATAAACAATATGTTATTTATTTAAAGTAAATACATACAATGGAAACTACAAATTTTTATTTAAATAAAAAATCTCATTGTTAAATATGTTTATTTTCTTTAAGTGAATTAACCTAAATATTAATTTTTATATCATTACAAATTATAATATTTACATTACAATATGTTAGTGTAAAATTATATAGTTTTTTTTATAAAATAACATTGTTTTAAAACTAATTTATATCACTTTATTCTAATTCTAATATTTTTAATCACATGATGCCAATTAGATAGTAATAAACTCTTAAACCCTAATATTTCAATCACTATAAGATTGTTTTCTACTTCTTTCTACTCTCATGAATACTATTTCATAGACCTCTAAACTCCTCACTTGTTGCTATGACTCTTTTGTCATTTAGTCGTTCTCTCACTCTCAAACAAAATTATATTTTAATTTTTGTTAATCAGGTTCGGTAAAGTTCGTGAACAGACTCGTTAGCTCGTGAGTTTTAAATGAACCGAGCTTGAACAAGACTTTGAGCTAGCCAAGAAAGTTCGGCTCGAGCTCGTACTCGTGAAATTTTAAATAAACCGAGCTTAACACTCTAAAACTCGGCTCAGCTCGACTCGGCTCGTTTACACCTCTACATGGGGAAGGTTTTTGTTACAATGTGGTTCATTGATACATGCTTAAAGGTTTTAGTGGGATTTCAATAGGCACACAAGCATTATCTGTGTTAAAGGTGTTAAACGGTTTGAAATTGTCAGTTTTGGTTCAAAATTGACAATTCACGGTTCTAAGATTTATGAAACCAGTGTCAAAACCGAATTGTGAACAAGTTAGTTTTTGAAAGTTCGGTTGAGTTCAGAATTGGTGGGTCAGAACCAACGAATTGGGTTTCAGTTGGTGATTTCAATTTGTGTTTTCAAAACCGCACTATTGGTTCAAAATTGAATGTTCATGATTCATAATTACTAAAAATCAGAACTTGACTATAAATTAGCCAGTTTAGACTCTGTTTGTCTTTTTACTTATATAAAAATGATCATATAACCAATAAACAATAATGAACGCAATACTGTAATTTGACATATCAAAATAATTCTAAGAATTTATAATATATGTTATTGAGTGACTAGTAACCATATGTATTATATATATATATATATATTTTTTGGTTACAGGATTGTACATATAAATGTTATATGCCAAATGTGTTCAATAATACTCGCTAAATAAGCTCTAAATGTTTAAGTTCTTTATGTTAAATAAAAAAAATCTCAATTCCACTAAAGCACAACATAATTAGAATTAGTCAATTGGTTACATAAATTGGAGATTAGCCGATGATGAGCTTGTAAGTTGTGGAGTAACATCTTTAGGTCACATGATTTGGTTGTCATGGGAAAGAGTGAGTGTGTAAACTCCAATTAAAGAGTTTGAAGCTTCCAAACTAATAATTTGACGGCCCCTGCGGCAGTTCTTGTTGTGTTGATTCAAACATTTGGTGGCGAGGAAGCCTCCATTCCGTTTGAATTGTGGTTGCCATTTTCCCAAGATCCTGTGCTGCTAAATTGTTACATACCCGAGAATTTTTGTCCTGATCAATCAGCTGGCAAGTTGACATCAACAGCGGCGCTGGATATCTTGGTAGGAGGATGATGATATATTACCCACTTTGGTGATCGGCACTAAACGCCAAACATTCTTTTTGGTTACTGCGTCAGCCACAAGTCAAAATTAGGACTCGAGGATTTACCTGAAAATTTGTCTCAATATAACTGAAACAAAAAAAATCTGTTGATTTTGACTTTTTTTGGTCTCGTAATTTTTGTTATGAAACTGTTCTGGATCTTGAGTAATATTCATTCTGAGAACCGTCTCGTCCATTCCCATCTCATCATGTCCGAAAGAACCGAAACTAGAACGGAAATGAAAAAGAAAAAAGTAATAGATATAATGTATATATATGTGTATGTATATATGTATACATATGTGTATACATATATACATAACTTATACAACTTCAATATGTAATAATTCATAGTATTAATTAACCTTATTTGTAAAAAGTAGAGTAATTTAATTTTCGTTAACTCAAGATAAAGTACATTAAATATTATTAAGAGGAATTGATTGAAAATTTGGTAGAAAAGTTATTAATACTTTAAATGATCCATAATTTTCAAATATCAATGAAAACGATAGAGAAAATATTTTGAGTTTTACTTATAATGAAAAAAAATGAGGATTACAAATTTTTGTTATTTTTGTGTTGAGTTTTTTTTTTGTTTTTTTATTTGTGTTATTTATAATAAGTTTTCTTTGTTAAATTTTATGAGAATGATATTCTATCTTATTTTTTGCAAAAAAAATAATTCATTTATTAAAAAATCTCAAATAATTGTCCCGTCCTGGAACCATTTTCTCCAATCCAAAATTTCCGATATTCGTCCTGTCTCATCTCAAAATTTTGTGACGGAACAAGACGGGCATTAAATATATATATATATGGGCATTTTGATTATTCACATTTTACTAATTTGTTATCAATATTAAGTAGAATATGGATATCTTATATATATATATATATATATATATATATATATATACTGGATAGGTTATGTTTTGTGCCAAAATTTATTAATTATTAGCTTTTTAATTTCTGCCAACGTCAAAACTTACCTATTAATTTGAAAATGAGAGGGTATTTTTTTTGTTTGAACCACGAGGTATCATGGATACTTTGGACTAATTCCCGTTTGAGCCAGGCAGGACCACGAGGGCAGCAGAGCTCTCTCAACCGAGTTTTAACGCAGCTTACTACCCAGGATTCGAACACTCGTGATCACTGATTAAGTTAGAACAACCTCACGCTAGTTGATTTACGTGCTCTGTGGTAGGGTAATTGTGTTGCATAGTGTATTACATGAAATTCATATCATTTAATTCGAAATACAGTTTTTTTTTAACCAGAAATGATAGATACTTCATTATAAGAGAAAATAGGGCCACAAGAGTTCCATTCATAATAGTCAGACTAAGAGTGCATTTGGTATTGCTGTTTGCAAAAGTTACCGCAGTTTTTGGCTATCAAAATCAGTTTTGGGTGTTTGATAACACTGAAAAGATGCTTTCATTGAAAGCGTTTTTAGCCAAAAAAAACTACTTTTTGAAAATGTTACTATTTGATGTTTTCTCAAAAAAATAGTTTTCTGTTTTTAAACATAATTTTTCATTTTCTTAAAAAAATATTTTTTTTCAATTTTAATTTAATTTTCAAAAAATCTAATATATTTTAATATATGATTTTATGATAAAAAATTTTAATTTAGAATATTAATTATTATTTTTAAAATAAAAAAATATTATTTAAAAATGAAAAACTTAATTTTAATATTTTCTTTCTAATTTTTTTAGCATAAAAGTAATTTAAAAGAATATTTTTTATATAATTTTTAAATATTTTTATAGTTAACAGTAATTTTTTGCATAATACGTTACCAAACAGTTGTCTAATTTTTCTAACAACAATTCTAAAAACAACACTTTTTCTCAGCAGCAACAGCAGTTTTCAACAGCAATTCCAAATAGACCCTTAAAACGTGAAGCTCGAGCTAAAGCGTCGGCAGTATAATACCCTTCACTGATCTCCTTATAACTAAATAACAACATTTGAAAAAGTAGTGTATACTCTGATTCTGGGATTCAGGTGTAGGATCCCACATTCGTTTATTATTTTTTTTAAAAAAAAAAAAGTTAAAACGAATATTATTCCATATACTCCACATCAAACCAATATCCACAACATAGGTATCCCTTCAAACACTTACCAATATTCCAGTTCATAAATCTAATAAGATCGGAACACAATTTTTCAATGCGAGATATAGTTGTGTGAGGCACTTTTTTTAACAAAAAATAATTAATTATTCAAATAATCCTGGTGTATATTGTAATCTTAAATCAATTTTTTTTTAATTCTGAGTATATATAAGTGAATTTTATGAGTTACAAGAGAAACCAGCAGCTGTTTTCTGCTGGCTAGAAGCCAGAGTGCATTTTGCTGCTTAGGTTAGGTTAGGTTCATCAACAGTTGAATGAAAAGTGGAAAGGCATGAGATGAGCCTATGACCAATAACAAGTATTTTCCCATGTGATATTCTGCAGTCTTATTTTGTCACGCTGCACTCATCTGTCGTTGTTAGATTCATTGAAATGTTCACAAGAAATCAGATTCACTCTGAAGATTGCATTCCTGGCCTTTAACTTAAAAATTTATTATTTTTTTAAATGAACTTTATTATGGTAGACAGTATTTGACATGTTTTAGTAGTCTCTTGAAATTATTACAAACCAGCATTAATTAATTTGATCGTTAATAATGTTAATGCTTTTAACATTCATATTGCATATACAAATGCATTTGCAGGCAAAACATAAATAGAAATTTGATGCTTTCAAATTAGATGGTGGCGAAAAGAGCAACGGAAGTTCTTCTCAAATCTTATGTTATTTCATGAACACTTCTATGTTACTTTACCTCCATTTTTACCCAACGCATTATAAATGTTTATGGTGCAAAAACCTTCTTCCTTTGCTCTCACTTATGGGTTCGGTTTTGCCACCATGGCTTCAACTCTCTCACCTGTGGCCTTGTTCTATGGAAGGTAAAGCAATTCTTTGAGTCAGAAATCTTTTCATGGAATGTTCAGTGTAGAATCCGATGTTGATTTCAAATTTTCAGGAAAATTTCGTCACCGTGCCTCTCCCTAGGGAAATGAAGATGTCCATACAAGATTGATGAAGAGGACATACCTTCATGGTGGTTTTATGTGTTTCTTGTGGTTACAACAGTAACCTCACTTGTACTTTGCATCTTCCTGGAGAAAGAAAGGTCGACATGGTGGGGACTTCTGTTTGCAGCTGCCCTTTGCACAAATCAGGTAGGTTGAATTGGTTCCAGGTCTTAGATTGTATCTCTTTAATCAAACATTATTAATTACATTGATTTTCTGATAATTACTATTTCATTCATTATCAACTCAGTCACCTGGATTTAATATCATTACTGAGTTCATAATGGGGATTATACATCCAGGAAGACCAATAGCTAATGTCTGCTTCAAAACTTGTAGTTTTATATGAGCATAGCTCTGGCCATTTCCTTTCTGAACGATTTCAAGCTTGGTCTTTGAGTGAAAGTCCCTCCAAGGTTAATGTTCCTAGTTCAGGTAACACCGTAATAAACATGTCATTAACTACATATTTATTCTTGCTCCTAGATCGTTAAAACTCCTGACAAATATTTTAAACTGTTTTCAGTCCATTGGAACAAATCATATCCGGAACAATTAACCTCCGAGTTGCCCGGCGAATTCTTACTTCTGTCAAGAACATTTTCCGAGACAAAATCCTTCCATCAAACAGTTCCTGGACTTGCCCTGACGACCGTGTTTTCTTTGATGCAGCAGTCACTGGTGCTTGGTCGGAACAAAGCATATTAAAAGTCAACATTTTACTAAATTTAATATTAAAAAATCTGTGTGAATTCTGAACTAATCAAAAAACCCTTCTCAAATTCAATTAAAGTGTTAATCAGAAATTTCCTAGCAAATCACAAGGTGCAAATGAGTGCTAGAAATTAAATGAGATGTTGAACATTAGAGAACAAACCAATTAATATAAGAACAAGATTAACCAAATCTTTTCAGATTCTGTTACAAATTCAGAGCTAAAAAAGGAAAATTTCAATTTCAATTACTATTAAAAAGAAGATTTGAATGTTACCAAAAATAACAGCTCCATTCTAAAAATAACTCAACTTTTGAGTGTACAGACCAAAAATTACTCAACTTTTTTGTTTGATTCTAAAAATAACTCAACTTAACTTTTGAATTTCCGTTAAAAGAAATAAAATTGATTCGATCATACCTAAAAGTGGCAGTCGTAACAAGCAATGCCTTCTAAGTTTCGTAGCCTCATAAATATCTTCGATAAAAAAGAATGTTGTTCATTATTCACAAGAACCCTAGCTGTAATTTTTATTTCCAACATTACCCTTATAGATGCAGTGTTTACGTAGTCAAACATCACTCACATAATCGTCCAAGTGAAGTGAATAACCAAAAGATACATTCTCCTATAAAAGATGCGAAGAATGTGCAACTCAAAGAGTGAATCCCCGCAATTTCACACCGAACCCACAACTTAAATACATATCACACGTAAACAACTTCCTTCCTTATCACCACAATGGCTTCTAGTCTGGAGACGGAACCCACCAAGCCACTAGACGACGACGTTTCGCCGATTGAAGAAGTCCGTTTAACCGTCTCAAACCACGATGACCCTACACAGCCAGTTTGGACGTTTCGCATGTGGTTCTTGGGAATATTATCATGCGTTCTCCTTGCATTTCTCAACACATTCTTTGGCTACCGTACCGAACCTTTGTATATTACGATGATATCAGCTCAGGTCGCTACTCTTCCTATGGGAAGGTTTATGGCTAAGGTTTTGCCCAAGACCAAGTTCCGGATTCCGGGTTTTGGTGATCGGGAGTTCTCGCTTAATCCAGGGCCGTTTAATATGAAGGAGCACGTTCTTATTTCAATATTTGCTAATGTTGGCAGTGGTACTGCTTATGCTATTGGGATTATTACTATTATAAGGGCCTTTTATCACCGACAAATCAAGTTTGGTGCTAGTTGGATTCTTGTTATTACTACTCAGGTTTGTAAAGTTACCGTCTTTTTTTGTTTCTATTAGGTTTGTAGTTGGTGTAATCGTGTTATAATCGTTTCAGGTATATATATATATATATTAGATACACTTAACATGAACATTAACATAAACACAAAAAGTAAAATTCGTACCATGTTATATTGTGTATTCTTGTGAAAGCTGCATATTATTGTACTTCATTTTATTAAATTGTGAATTTTGTTATGGTAAAAAAGGTGTTGGGATATGGATGGGCTGGTATTATGAGGAAATACGTTGTGGAACCTGCTGAAATGTGGTGGCCAAGTTCACTTGTTCAAGTTTCCGTCTTCAGGTATGTTCAATCCATACTTAAAAATTCGTAACATCAGTTAATTTATACTGTACATATGGCCCTGATCACTTTTCATGAACAGGGCTTTGTTTTTTTATCCAAATGCAATTCTGTTGATTATTTAAAGAATAATATTATTTGTGCAGGCCAAGTTAGATCACATGTAGGAATGTGTTTTTTAGAAAAAATAATAATTACTGTTTTATGTCTGTGGCTATGATACAGGGCATTGCACGAGAAAGATGACAGGAGAATGACCAGAGGCAAGTTCTTCCTGATAGTACTAATCTGCAGCTTTGCATATTACGTACTTCCAGGCTACTTGTTCCCAACGCTCTCAGCGATTTCATGGGTATGCTGGATTTTCCCCAAGTCAGTCACGGCTCAGCAACTTGGTTCAGGAATGAGAGGACTTGGTATTGGATCTTTTGGTTTGGATTGGTCTGTTATTGCTTCATACCTTGGAAGTCCTCTTATTTCACCTTTCTTTGCCATCGTCAATGTCATTGTGGGTTACATTGCCATTGTGTACGTGATAGTCCCAATTGCTTATTGGAAACTTAACATGTATGGAGCAAATAAGTTCCCCATTATCTCCTCTCATTTGTTCACTAAGGAGGGAATGCCTTACAGTGTATCCGATATTGTTAACGATAATTTTGAGATTGATTATACCGCGTACGAGAAGCAAGGTCACATAAACCTGAGTGTGTTCTTTTCTCTGACTTATGGTATTGGATTTGCTGCAATTGTTGCTACACTTACCCATGTTATCTTGTTCAACGGAAAGTGAGTTTCTTAACACATGTATCAATTCCGATTTTTTTATGATTGTTTTGCGAGTTGGTACTGATTGAAATAATGGCTTAAACAGGGAGATATTTCAGCAGTTTCGAGCTTCCTATAAGGGAAAGAAGGAAGATATTCATACAAGATTAATGAAGAATTATGAGAGCGTTCCACAATGGTGGTTCCATCTTCTTCTTGTAGTGTCACTGGCGCTGTCTCTTATTTTATGTATTGTCATGAGAAAAGAGGTCCAGATGCCCTGGTGGGGTCTTCTCTTAGCAGCTGCAATTGCTTTGACTTTTACTCTGCCAATTAGCGTCATAGCAGCCACCACAAATCAGGTAATTATTATATCTAATGGTTGTTTATATCTAATGGTATATGCGAGTTATTCATAAATATAATTCTGTGATCTTCTCTGATATCAGCAACCAGGATTGAATATTATCACAGAGTACATTATGGGTGTTATGCTACCCGGCAGACCAATAGCTAATGTTTGCTTCAAAACCTATGGTTATATAAGCATGGCACAGGCAGTTTCCTTCCTTAACGATTTTAAGCTAGGCCACTACATGAAAATCCCACCAAAGTCAATGTTTTTAGTTCAGGTAAATAGTTGCATTGTACTTGTATTAAGCATAAGTTGTAACCTTAATTATCCTGATACATTCAATGGTTTTTTTCCCAAAAGGGGATTGGATCCTGATACATTCAATGTTTTTTTTTTCCAAAAGGGGATTGGAACTCTGATAGCTGGAACTGTGAATACTGGAGTTGCATGGTGGCTACTGACTTCAGTCGAGAACATATGCGACGATACAAAACTTCCTAGCAACAGTCCCTGGACATGTCCCAGTGACCGCGTTTTCTATGATGCATCTGTAATCTGGGGTCTGGTTGGACCCAGACGCATCTTTGGCCCTCTCGGAAACTACTCAGCACTCAACTGGTTCTTCCTCGTAGGAGCATTAGGACCTTTGGTGATATGGTTGTTGCACAAAGCTTTCCCGAAACAGAAATGGATACGCCTGATTAATCTTCCAGTTCTTTTGGGATCGACAGCCATGATGCCACCAGCTTCAACAGTGAACTTCAATTGCTGGATAGTAATTGGAGTGATTTTCAATTACTTCATCTTTAAATACAAGAAGGGGTGGTGGCAGAGGTATAATTATATCCTGTCTGCGGGGCTGGATGCAGGGCTGGCTTTCATGGGAGTTCTTCTCTACTTCAGTCTGAGTATGACAGAAAAGAGCGTAGACTGGTGGGGTTCTAGTGGTGAACATTGTCCTCTTGCAACATGCCCTACTGCTAAGGGGGTTTCCGTAGATGGCTGTCCTGCATTTTAGTTGTTTCAACTTTCAAACCCCTTTGCTTTTTCACCTAGTCGTTTCTAAGTCGATCCGTCCGTTCGAATCATCTGCATTGTTTGGAGTTGCCAGAGGGGTCGATTACATAACTACCCATGTTTCCTTTTTAATTACACGGCATTAAATTTTCAATTTCTTTCTCACAAATATATTACTCTCTATATTAAGATACAACCTATGTTCTAGAACATTTGATGAATAAAAAAAATTATATAATTATCTATTTTTTTGAAATTAAAATGAGTTATAACAAGTGTTTATCTTTAAGAGACGCATTTCTCCAGCTATCATTTAATTGTGTGTTTTGAAATATGAGTTATCAATATAATATACATGTGTCATTCAATTATGAAAGTAACATAATGAATAGTTAAAGCTAGCTAGTATAGAATAATGAGGTGTTAATACACTTGACACATTTTTGTAAATACTTAAACAAGTGTCAATAATGAAAATGATTATTTAGTAATGAAAAATACATTATATATAAGGAAAGTAGAACAAAAAAAAACTTATACTAGCTAAACAAAGGTTTAAACTTTACATTTTCTCTTTCATTACATTCAATGTTACTAATAATTTGTTCTAAACCTTTTCATGATTGTACTTTGTTTGTAGGAGAAATTGTGATTAGCATCCATTGCAAGGTATGTAATACATCTTTTATTTTCTGTAATTGTATTGTAATGTCTCATGTAATGGTTGTGTTACAGTGTCTCCTATAATGTTGTAGTGTCACATGTAATTGTTGTGTTGTGGTGATTACTTTTTGTTTACTCTCTAAAAACCAATATAATTTTTTAAGATAATAAAACAACTATATACAAAAGATAAGTGATGAACAACTTCCATGAACAACTGCATATTCGTGCATATCACGTAACCATTTCTTCTATTAGTTTTTTTTTTACATAAACGATTCATTCCAATAAGTAATTATCCAAATCAGCTAAAATATAAGTTGGGAGAGTTAAATCAACAGGCAAGAGAATGTTTAAATATTGTATTATAAGGTATTTTTAACGATATGCATGAAATTACTTTTTAAAAATTAAAAATTTCTATTTAATGTAATTGAGTAAATACCAATAAATAACTAAATTTAAACTTTTACTATATGAAACTGTCGTAATAACCTCTAAAATTAAGGAGCAATATTTAATAACTTTCATATTTAATCATACAATATTTATCAAGAATCAATATTTATCAACTTAATGAAAATTCAAAAACAAATCACTATAAATAATAAAAATCAACATTTTTATGTTATACAATCTATAAAAAAATACAAAATATAAAACACAATCCATGTATGAATTAAGTTCATTTTTGTTCAAATTTGTTCATGATATTTTTTTATAAGTACAAATTGTCTCCAAGTCATATATTTTTCAATTTGAAAAAATATACATATTTGTTCATATGTGTTCGTTATATAATGTGTCAACAATTAGAAAGTGTTTAAATAATTGTCTATAAGTCCTATATTTTATAATTTGAAAATAAAAATGTACATTTCTATTCATATAGATTCATTACATAATGTGTCAATCTTATCAAGAAAATCATGAGATTCAAATGATACGATCTATAAAAAGAAAAGATGTTTACAAAATTCATTATTGTTCATATATGTTCATAACTAATCATCATATTTACTTGTTAAAAATTAGGATATACAGTTTAAAAAAACTAACCACGAGATTCAAACTGCACAATTAATAAAAAGAGCATATATTTGTAGTGTTTATATATGTTTGTAACTAATAATCATATTCACTTTATTAAAATTCAAGATATATAAATAAATAAGAAACTTATTCAATTTTTGAAAATCAAAAAAATTAAATGACACAATTTATACAAACGAACAAATATATAAATGTGACTAAATTTATATTTTTTATTTTAAAAAGATCAAAAACAAAACTTGGTAGTTAGTTTGAATAATTGTCTGCTCTTACACAAGAAAGAGATGCTAATAAATTCTGAAAATCTCTTATCCACAAACCACTTAAAATGTTCAAATATTTGGATCCTAACAGTGTGTTTGGCGAAATTAAGTAGAGTAGAGTAAAGTAAGGTAAGGTTTTGTGTCAATTAAAATATTGTATTGTTTGAAAAGAAGGTAAAATAAAACAAGGTTTTTAAAGTAATATAGAGTAAAATTACACTTACTTCTTCAACCCACCAATTTGGAGTGTTAAAATTGAAGATTTTTTTAGGTTTTTAAAAACCTTCGAAACTCTTACCTTCTACCCATAAGTTTTTTTTATAAACAAGGTTTCCAATCAACTTACTTTACAAAACTTCCATTAATCTCCACAACCTCCCACCCAAACACACTGTAAAAGTTGATGGGTACTTTGATAGCTGGAACGGTGAACGCTGGAGTTGCTTGGTGGCTGCTGAATACACTCAAGGACATATTCAATGATCGGTTAATTCCTCCCAATAGTCCCTGGACATGTCCCGGCGACCGCGTTTTCTATGATGCATCTGTCATCTGGGGTCTTCTTGGTCCCAGACGTATCTTTGGCCCTCTTGTAAACTACTCTGAACTCAATTTTTTTTTTTTGAAACAATTCTGAACTCAATTGGTTCTTCCTCGTTGGAGCATTAGGACCTTTGGTCACATGGTTGTTGCACAGAGCTTTCCCGAAGCAGAAATGGATTCTCCTGATTAATCTTCCAGTGCTTTTGGGATCAACTGCCATGATGACACCGGCTTCAACAGTGAATTTCAATTGCTGGATAGTAATCGGAGTGATTTGCAATTACTTCGTCTTCAAATACAAGAAGGGTTGGTGGCAGAGGTACAATATTTATATCCTCATTTTCCTCAAATCTTAGGCTAATAGTATCAGAATTTGAATCGGTTACTGTACATATTTGACTACTCGTTGAAAGAAATGTCAGCAAAATTTTCCTCGTCAACTGAAATATGTAGAAAAAGCTTCTGCGAGAAGTTTTGTTGACTTGAGGCGACCTATATGGGCCTATTTCTTACATGAACGATCTATTGATGCCAGGTATATATTGACGCCAAAATACACAACTCAATCACACCAGATAATTCAAAATCAGTATATTTGTTCTTTAGTTTATTTTTTTGATTATTTATGTAAAAATATACATTTATTTGGTGTGGAAGCAAACAATTATCACTGGCACAGAACCAGTACATCAGCAACCCTTATAAAAACAGTTATATGTAAACTAATTCAAGCAACCTCAACAGATTACTTGCCTTCATTAGTTGGTCTTGAAGAAGAAGATGCAGCGAGTCTTGACGAGAACCCTCGATACAAACCAACCTCAAAATCATCATCATCCCAAATTCCGTCATCAAAATTTTGAGCATAACTTAAAGGGTCATACTTAAAACCACCTGCAGGTTTTGCTTGTCTTCTGCCACTTCTAGTCAAAGACTCTATTAAGTTGCAACCAAGTTGCATACTACTACTACTTCCTCTCCTTGTATTGTTACTGCTGCTAATGAAGTTTGTTCTTCTATTGTTCCATGGAAGCTTGAGCTTGAACCTACCCCAACATGATAGTTCCCCTCCTTTGTCTTTATTGGTAGGAGAAGACGAAGATGAAGTTCTGTCCATCGATGAATGATGCGCAGCGCAGAGACTAGGAATAAGTTAATATGGTTTGTGTTATGTGGCTGTGTGTGGGCTCTATTTGATTCTAAGTTATCTCATGTTTCGAGGGGTGTGAGTGTGTGGCAGGGAAGGTTTCATGGGAACGAAACAAGTTTGATTGATTGCATGCAAGCAAAGTTGTATGCAAATTTTTCTTGAATAAAATAAGGTATAAGATATACCAACAGATTTGGACCTTGTATGCAAATTTTTTCTTTTATTCTTGATTTTATGTTGAATTTTTCTTTTTAGGGAAAGTGGGATATTTTGTTTTCCCAATATATTACAATAATAATTAATTT
>CANYCX010685036.1:0-24486 GCA_948193385.1 Breynia disticha f. nivosa
GAGCACTTACCTCAACTAAAATTAAACTACCACTTACGAACGACCTGATATCTCAATCGAAACGACGTACAAATTCTCCTGTATGAATTCAATCACATATTCATTGTTAATTAATCTTACTAACATTGATTCTTACTTAAATTCTTCATTCCTACTTCTAAAACATCAAACCCTAACCGATTTGTACGTTAAACTCAAGCAACCTTCATAATCCCACATACAATGGATTATCTATACAATTCTTCTAACAAAGCTTCAATCAACATGCCCAACATCAATTCTCCACATTTTTAAATCTTAACTAAAAAACCCTAACTCAACATTAAACCAAAATCTCAAGAAAACTTGCCAAATAACCACAAGAACTAACCTTAATGTGCTTAGGAATGTTTTTGGCAAGAAACCATGTAAATTTCCACTTGAATTGATCACTTTGGTAGCAAAATGGTGTAATTTTGGGCTTGGGAAGCTGGTTTTACGTTTGAAAGGAGAGAGGAAGTATTTTGTGAAGAGAGAGAATCATTTTGGGCTGTATTTATACTAAATCAGGTGCGAACGGCCTTGGGGAACGGCCATTGGGCGTTCTGTGGCCGTTTTCCTCATTCTGGCCACCAGATTCAATGGAAACGGCCTATGAAAACGACCTCAAAACGGTTTCCATGGTTGTTCTGACACTATTCCTACAACTTTTTCATTTGTTCAAATCAACCTTTATCAACATTATTCTATTCGTATTTCCTCATCATTTTATCGTCATTTCAATACGAATTATCTATTTTTATTCAATAATTCTATCATTTAAATTTCGGGATGTTACAAGAATGCCAATATTAGGTAGTTATTGGACATACAATAATCAATACCGCTTAAAAATCGTATTTTTAATACGTCACTTTTGATTCAAGTGAATTTATAAATTAGAATTTATAAATGCAAATACTATAGAGAGAGTAGTATTTAAGTTCTGTCTAAGACTAGAGGCATAGTCCTATAAAAGGCTAATTGTAGACTACGGGAAGGTGTTAAGTACACTGAAGACTGAAGCTTCTGTGTGATGTAAAATTAAACATGCGTTCATTAGTTGAGAATACATCACGGTACTATTGAGTATAGTATGTTAATTGACCATGAGATGGAAAAAGTTTGAATTGAAATTGATCTCAATTTTCCTTATGCTTAATCCAGTAGTAGTCAAGTGGATTTCTACACGTACCCTTCTTACTTGGATATTATTGTGAAGCATATGCCATGATATTTGATTTGATAAGTTCTACAGATAGCCGAAAATAGAAAATGGTGAATGTTTTTTTATTATACTTGAGCTGCTTAACCGCCATAAGCTCATTTCGTTGAGGGTCGCGCGCTCACGCACATCGAAACGGAAATAGATGATCCCTTAAATAGAAAGATTTAAAAACCTCGCAATCGTCATGTGCGAGTGAGAGATAAAGAATAATTTAGTCCGCCCATGACATTCGGGTCGTCAAATATATATAATTAAGTTTTGGTACTTAATTATTGGTTATTTGGTGTAAGGATTAAATTAGAAACATTTTATGTTTAGGGACTAAAATATTATTTGACCCAAAAGGTATCAAATCACCAAGAGTTACCTAGAATTCTATAAATAAGAGTTCTCCTCCCTCATTTATAAGTTTGCCATTCTGTTTTATCGCAGAGAGAAAATCAGAAACATTTTCTCTCTCTTGGTTTTGGTTGATCGGTTTATTTCCGATGTGGTTTTTGGGGGCGAAACTCCGTCCGATTCTCGACGTACAAACGCCTGTAGAACCGGAATACTCTCAACGTGGATACGATTCACTTCCGCTGTCACTGAAACGGATTTCCAGGTCTGTGTATTTTCCATTTAATTTCCACATTAATTATTCGTTAATTAATATGATATAATATGTGTTTTATATAAAACTTTCAATAATATATAAAACTATTTATTAATGAAATTCTAACAATATATGAAATTGAAAACTGCATGTATGTCATTAATGTAATTTATTTATATAGTTTAATTGACTTATATTCTAATTAATGGTGGATGATTTAATTGTTATACTTGTTAATTTGTATTTAAGTTTCTAAGACATTAAATATGAATATATTAAATTAGAATTGATTTGTTCTTTTGGTGATAAAAATAGAAAAACATGTAATAATGTTTTAAAAATAAAATTGTCATGCTAATTTATTCTTATTAAATAACATATATTAATAAAAATATCCTTATAAAATTTTTTTAATCAATAATTTTAACATTTTAAGCAATTACTCTCTAATATTCAATAAATATAAAAATTATTTAAATAATTTAATGTAAAAAATATTTTAAGTCTCATTAGCAAAAAAAACAAAGTAAAAATAAAAATACAAATAAAAAATATATTTTTATACACTTTTTTTAGTCAAGTTATTTCATACATGTTTTTTCTTAGCTAGGTCATGTTAAAATAAAAAGACATATGTTTCACTTGAGGTTTGTTTGATAAAACTAAAAATTATGTATTAAAAATTAAGTATTGAATTTTAAGTACTGGATACATAATCTGTTAATAAAGTCTGTTTATTTGTAGCTAAAAATTAAGTGTTGAATTTGGTTAATTGTTTAACAAATATAACAAACAAATAAATAAATAATTATTTAAAATTTATACAAAATCTCAAAAAAAATAAAATAGTTAAATATATTAGAACATTAGACAGAATAATTAAGAATATTTATTTTATGAATGCACTAATTAAAAATAAAATATTGAACATATATGTGTATTTAATTTTTTATTTTAAGTTTTCAATATAATAAAATTATAAATAATATTTTTTGAGAAAATTTTCATTAGTAATAATAATAATAAAATCAATAGTTTAAATTTTTAGAGTCATAATATAATATTTATTCTTAAATATGTAAAAAAAATACTACAAAATAAATATATAAAAATTATCTCTTAATATTTGAAATAAATTTAATTATAAAAATTTTAATTATTAACATATATTTATTAATAAAAATGAAAGATTAATAAAAAATGAAAAAATTAATTATTTGATATATTAAGTTAAAAGTTTTAATTTATAAAATAAATATTTATCGATTTAATTAATTAAATTAAATATTTATTTTTTATGTTCTCAAATACAACGCAATGGAACTTCGAGCATGTCCAACAATAATCTCTTAAATCCTATATAAAATATTATGTTTTATTAACTCTCTTAACTATTCACTCTTTAAATTTATAAATTACTTTAACAATACTCTTTACACCACTCTCTACACTACTATCTTTTAATTATTATATTAATAAAATTAATAACTATTTTTAATATTAACTAATTTTTTACTAATTTTTAATATTATTTTAAATTAAGAGAGTTGTTTTGTCACTTTTAAATAAAAGAACTACTATTTACTTTTGTTAAAATTAAAAGAGTGATATGAGTTTGTTGGAAGTGTTTGTATTTGCATAACTCTCTTAAATAAGAAAAGAGAGTTATTATAAGACTCTATTGGGGGTGCTCTCATGCACATTACTTTTCATCTCACCACCGCCGTCGACCATTAGGTTCCATCTTTGCAACTATATCTCCGACTAACCTCTCCGGTGCCCTTCTCTCCCCAGACAAGGGTTCCCGCTAACCCGTTGCCTCCGTCACTGGTTGGGGAAATATTGAATATCAAAGGGTGTTCTTTTGTAGCTTGGTTTGTTTTGGTTATAGATTGATAAGTTATATATACACATATATTGTTGTTTTTGTGTTTTGGAAGTACTATGGACAGGTGTGGCAGACTTGATTATGCTGTCAAGAGGTTCCTTGCTCGATGTCCCGAGCTAGCAAGTGCTGAGGAACTTAATAATCTTGTGAAAAAGGTATTTGCTTTGCTTGTTTCAATGTTGAATTCTCTGTTTTGTTTGCTCCAAAGAAAAACTGGGAAAACAGGACCTGGTTTAGTATTTGATGAGAATAGAAACACGCTGATTTTAGAGAGATGGCCTTGTAGTTTTGTCCATTAGAATAGTTATGTTAGTAATTATTGGGTTTTATTTTTTTTTTTCCTAAAAGAGCAGCAAAAATTTCTGATGTTTAAATAGTTTTGTTGGAGGTATTGTCTTGGCCTTTTCATCTGTGGAACTCGGTTTTGTAGGGAGACATGGTAACGGAGACAGAAGTGACCAATGCGGTGGCAGAGCTGTTTCCGCATCCAGTTTATACCATGTGTTTGTTGGGTTGTTTCCGCCAAATAGCAAAGCGGATAATAGCAGAAGCAATTGCCCGGCTCAGCCATTGCGATGTAATTGCGCAGCTTAGCCGATGCAATCTTAATTCTGACATGGATGATGTGATGGAAGAACAAGGAGATGTTCCTGATGAGGATGTTGTTCATTTCATTAAGTACTATGGCAGAAATCAGAGGGGTTTGAAGCTTCATGAGTTTGCTTGCTTGGCCTTCTGTCGTGCACTTGATCTTGATAATTCTTTATGGGGGTAAAGTTAATTGTCTATTTCATTCTAGTTTTACTTGTGCTACACCTACACAAGTTTCTCTTGATAAGAACAATATAAAGCAGAAATTTAAGTGTGGGGTTTCTCATCTCGTCAGTGATGAATACATGTTGTATTTCCCCCTGTTCTTTTGCATAATACACCCAAAAGTTATTATTAAGATGAAAACAAAGAAAGACTGGGAAACAAAAACCCAAACAATGAATGAGAGGAAAAGAATGTTGAATGCACAATTTTCCTTGTCTGAAAAAATATGGTTTGGGGTTTCATGCAAAAATCTCATTAATCATTCCTGGTTTGGTTCTTATGTTGGTGACCTCCTCCATCAGAAATTCTTTCATCTATTGTTTTTAATCTTGTAATTCTTTTATCTATTTTATTTTGACAGTAGAATTATTTAATTTACTTAAAAGTGTCAGTTGTGCACTTTGATAAAATGAATAATGAGGAACTACTTGATTTACAATATAAAGTGTGAATTGCGGTTACGGATTAAAACTGAGTTATTGTAATATGATATCTGGTGCAGGTCCATATCTGTTTATTTCAAATTTGCTCCTCCACCTTTTGAACGCATTTTGAGAGAAGGCTCGGTAAAAGAGCCATCCAAGGTATCCCTTTATTTTTTAAGTGAATCATTTATTCTCAAGGCTTAATGTTTTAATTTAATATTCACTCTTCATCTCTGTCTTGTGCTTAATGATTTTACATTTGTTTCTTGCAACTGCAATGATTCTCTTTTCAGGTCAAAAGTTTACTTAATCGCATAAAATGGAATCTGTATTTCATTTGTACCGTAGTAGTGTTTTGAGGAAACTGTGGAAAATGCTTTTACTTTTTTATGCTTATTTTTGTGTTGGGAATTCTGCATTAAGGTTGCCTGAAGTTATTGATTTTATTGCATGTAAAAAGAAATTATAAAATTTAATATTGATCATGAATTTCTTTTAAAATTTTTTTCTGTTTTACCAGGCTGCAACCCATTTACTCACTTTGCGGGTATCATATCGCCTGCTTCTAAATGAACCCAAGTTGTCTAAACTTTGGGATTGGTCCTGTTTCGTAGATCTTGCTCGTCATTCTGGCAATCTTAAGTTGGCCTTAAACTCTGATTCAGATGAAATTGCTGATATAAGATGGTGTTGTGTGCAAATACTTTCCATTGTCTTGAAACTGGGTGACAAGGCAGTTGGAAATTTTGGCATGGATTGTGAGGAAGCAGCTTCTTGCTTTTTGCGGTTGGTGGTTTTTTCTTTTGAATTGGAACAGTGATTTCGGTAGTATGTCCATTCTCTACATTTATATTGATTTATTTCATTTTCAGCTGGGAGGAGTTCTGTGCTGATGTTGCTATAGAAAAGGTTGCTTCATATATTGTACCTTATGAGAAAAATAAGATAGCAAGAAGTGAAGTTAGTCAAGATAAAGGTTTGAATGCCCCTGGCCTTGATTCTATGAATCCACTGAGGATTTGCGAATTTGAGCCAACTGCCAAGAGAAGAAGGTTTGTATTAGTAGTAGTAGTAGACTTAATTATAACTTGGGTCGTCCTGGTTACTAATTGAAGCTTGATTTGACTGCGTACATAATTTAATGTGTCCTTTTTTTTTCTTCTTTGTTGTTTATATGTTGTCTCATTTATGTATGTAGGTGCGAAAAATCGGCCGAAACTCCATTTGAGGTGACATCAACTGTAGAAAAAAGCTATAAGATGGTGCGCTTTGCGGTGAGTCAAAAGTGGCCGGTCCTTCTCTATGGCCCTGCTGGTGCTGGGAAAACTTCTCTCATTAACAACTTGGCTAGGGATACTGGAAACCAAGGTACAATAATTGTCTTCGTGCTTTTCTCTTTCCTATTTATGTTCTCTTTTATTACCCTATGCAAGTTGATTCAAGTTGCCCATTCTTTCATCTTCTTATTGATTTACAAATGAACTCTTGATTTTGGAAAAAAAATTACAAATGGAAGTAGTCATGGACTTTAAGCAGCTAAAACTAACAAATGTATACGAAGACACTAGATATATGTTTAAGAGAATCTTCCAAACATTATTTTTTTTACCCTTATTTGGGATCTGGAAGGGGTTTGCTAAGGAGGACTGAAAAGGGGAATTGGTGTAGCTGTTTTATATGTTTTTTTGCTCCTTAAGGAGTTGCCTTGATTTACCTGTAGCATTAGGTCTTAAAGGTTAGAGCAACAGCATGCAGTTGGAAAAACTTCTTCGCTTGAGGTGCCCATGCTCGATTGTATTCACTATAGGGACAGAGATCATGTCTATTGTGTTCATTATTTCTTTCTCCATATTTTCCTTGTTGGTGCTGATTGTTATCGCATGCTGAGATATGTTCTGTGTTCCTTCTTAGTTTTATTGATTCACCTGGATGACCAAATTGATGGAAAAACATTGGTCGGGACCTATGTCTCTACTGAGCGACCTGGTGAATTTAGATGGCAACCTGGGTCACTAATACAGGTAGGTTTGCTTCCTTTTCATTCAAATACGTTGCTGTTAATATTCAATGAAAATGCTAATTGTTAGAATTGGTCTATTAATTTCTGTCTCCTACAGGCTGCTGTGAATGGCTACTGGGTTGTTTTTGAGGGTATTGATAAAGCATCTTCAGACGTGCAGTCTATTCTATTGCCTTTACTGGAAGGTGCAAGTTCTTTCATTACAGGTCATGGAGAGGTAGATAATTTACTGTTGTTCTTTCTGTTATATAGAGTTCTTCATATACTCTTATTTATAATTTACTGTTTGATAATTTTAAAGCTCAGTTATAAATAAGTGGCTTCAACGTGATGTTCTTGGTTTGGATGAATTTTCAAGTCTTCCATACCTCTTTTAAATGTTAGGATTGCATGATTACCTAGTAACTGAAAAGCGAGTCTTTATTTGTTTCTAGCAAACCTATCAATATTGTGTAGTAATATGGATCTTTGCTTCTGATAGTCCTTTCCTTGATTAATGTGAGGGATGTTAAATTTTCAGGAAATACTTGTGGCAGAAGGTTTCCGACTTTTCTCAACTATTTCTACCTCTAAAAGTGATGTTCATCATCGGACTGAAGGTTCTTTTCTGCAAATTGTCTCTACTGAAATTGCTTCATCATTTATTTCAAGTTGGTTAGATGGCAATTAACATAAACACTTTGGCAACTTTATTGATTGTTTTGAGCATCTGATGTTCCTTTATTGCAGGTGGAATTTTACTTAGCTCACTTTGGAGGAAAGTGATGCTTGGAATGCCGAACTATGTTGACATGGAAAGAATCTTAAAGGCTTGGTATCCGAATTTGGATCCTCTTGCTGATAAGCTCATAGGTTCGATATGCTAAAATTTTTAATATTTGTAGTCTTCTATTGACTTCATTATCATTAATTGATGTTCTGGCTGAGACATTTAAAAAAGTTAACCATTGATTGATGTTCTGGCAGAGACATTTAAAAAGGTTAACCATGCTGCTGTGAACCCTTTTCGGGATTTCGAGTCTGGAAATTCCGCATCAAACTCTCTTTGCAGGTTTTCACTTAGGTAATGTGACAAAGCTCAAAGCAATTTTTGCATATTCAGTAACTGCTACTCGTTATAACTATTATTGTTTTCATCTTGTTGGTGATGTCAGAGATCTTCTGAAATGGTGCAAAAGAATTGCTGGTTTGGGTTTTGATTTTGCGGGCACATTGTTGACTCAGTATCAGTATGATTGTATCTACCAGGAGGTCAACTCTTTAATACATTGCGTTTTTTCTCCCTTATATTTCGTATGAGTGCACGTTTGTTTACAGTGTGATTACTTTTTGGCTGCTCTTAGGGTGTGGACATATTTGCAGCTTCCATGATGTCTGATGAAACTCGACGTGCTATAATGGAAGAAATAGCAAAGGTGTGGCGACCTGCGTCAGAAGCTCTTCGTTCTTCTAAAACTGAAATTCAGGTATTTTGTGGATTCTTTAGCCATGCGGAAAATTCTCGAGTTCTATATATTTGACTCAGAGCTTAACTGCAGGTTTCACCTGTGGGACTAAGGATTGGACGAGTTATTCTTGAACGCTTGCAAATTTCTGATAGTGTAAGGATTTAGCCCTGTCTGTATGGTTGAATATGTTGATAGTTTTTATATTAATATTTTAATACATTCTCTCAGTTACATCGACAAGAGAGACTTGTTCAGATGCGTAGTTCTCTGCATACTCTTGAGAGAATAGCTTGCTCTTATAAGTACAATGAGCCTGTTCTATTGGTTGGTGAAACTGGAACTGGGAAGACCACATTGGTGCAGAATCTGGCTGTAATGCTTGGGCAGAGGCTTACTGTTTTGGTATATCATCTCTTTTTCCCGTGTTACAAAATTCTGCACTTCTTCCTTGCTTTTCTAGCCATTTTTTTAAAAAGTTGAAAGATAACATTTGATGAAACATTTCTCCTTTTCAGAACTTGAGTCAACAGAGTGATGTTGCAGATTTGTTGGGGGGTTTTAAGCCTGTGGATCCTCAATCAATCTGCCTTTCCCTGTATAAGGAATTCAAAGATATGTTAACATCAATTTCATCGAAGGTTGCGTTCACTTCCTCATTTCTCTGGTCAGATATCTGAAATGTTATTATTTGTTGGCAAATAACCCCTTTTTTTTCTGATGCATAGGTAAATGATGTTGCTTTGTCTAAGCTACAACAACGGTCAAATGAAAGAAAGTGGAAACGGTTGTTACAAGGACTTGTGAAGTGTGTCGACAGTATAAGGAAGGAAGTAGAGAAGGATAGAAATGGATCTGGAAAGAAACGAAAGAGTATCTTGAAAAAAGTTGAGCTTTGGGAGAATTTATCTGCAAAACTGGAAACTGCAAAAAGGCAACTTGATGCTTCCTCTGGAATGATATTTTCTTTTGTTGAAGGAGCCTTTGTGACAGCACTCAGAAATGGAGAATGGATATTACTTGATGAGGTGAATTTAGCTCCTCCTGAGACTTTGCAGCGAGTTATTGGCGTCCTTGAGGGTGAATATGGGTCTCTTTGTCTGGCTGAAAGAGGAGATATAAGTCTTGTACCTAGACATCCTAATTTTCGTATTTTTGCCTGCATGAATCCCGCAACTGATGCTGGGAAGCGAGATTTACCATATTCTCTGCGTAGTAGGTTCACAGAGTACTTTGTCAATGATGTATTGGATAAAGAAGATCTGAAATTATTTATCAAAAGATTTATGGAGGAAAGCAGAGCAAACTGTAAACTAGAAAAAAATGTTATTAGCTTTTATGATGGGGCCAAAAAGTGCTCTGAAGAAAGACTGCAAGATGGTGCTAATCAGAAGCCACAATACAGTCTAAGGTCATTGTACCGTGCACTGGAATATATAAGAGAAGCAAAAGGAAAATTTGGCTTTCAGAAAGCAGTTTATGATGGATTTTCTATGTTCTTTGTCACTTTATTGGACAGACCTAGTGCAAAGATTATGAAAAAGATGATAAAGGATAATTTGTTGGAAGGAAAAAAGCCTCCACCTAAGCAATTTAATGAATACTTGAGAGATAACAAGAGCTCCTGTTCTGATGAATTCCTGGATAACTATGTTCTGACAAAAAGTGTTAGGAAGCAACTAGCGAATTTGGCACGTGCTGTTTTTATGAAGAAATATCCTGTTCTTTTGCAGGGGCCTACCTCTAGTGGGAAAACTAGTCTTGTGCAGTATCTTGCCTCACTAACTGGGCATAAGTTTGTGAGGATAAATAATCATGAACACACTGATCTGCAGGAGTATTTGGGTTCTTACATTTCTGATGCGCAGGGAAAGCTTAGATTTCATGAAGGTGCATTGGTTAAGGCTATCAGAGATGGGCATTGGATCGTTTTAGATGAACTAAATCTTGCCCCATCTGATGTGCTAGAGGCATTGAACCGACTGCTGGATGACAATAGAGAACTGTTTGTTCCTGAATTACGTGAAACTATACGGGCACATCCAAACTTTATGCTTTTTGCCACCCAAAACCCACCTACTTTTTATGGCGGGCGTAAAATGCTTTCGCGTGCATTTCGTAATCGTTTCATAGAGGTTCATGTAGAAGAAATCCCAGATGATGAGTTGAGCACAATAATAGAGAAAAGATGCAAGATTCCAGGAAGCCGTGCTAAAATTATGGTTGAGGTCATGAAAGACTTGCAATTGCGGAGGCAGAGTAGTAAGGTATTTGCAGGAAAGCATGGATTCATAACTCCACGAGACCTGTTCCGCTGGGCTAATCGATTGCGAACTTTTGGAGATTCTAAAGAAGTTATGGCAGAACATGGTTATTATCTTCTAGCTGACAGGCTGCGGGACAAGGGGGAGAGACGTGTTGTACAAGAAGTGTTGGAAAAGCATTTGCGAGTCCAGATTCTTAGAGATGAGTTGTACAAGGTATCTTCTTGCCATTGGAAGTGCATCTATGTTTGTCTACGATCTTCTTTCGTTGGCTTCTGGAATGCCTTAACTTGCTAATTTATTAGAACCATGTTTTTTAATAGAAAAAAGACCTGCATCTTTGTTCTTTGAGTCAAGAAGACACATTAAAAATGATCTTTAAATCATATGAAGTGTTTTTTTCTTTCTTTTTTAATATTTTCCTGTGTTTTCTAATTGTTCAGGAGTCAATTGAAAGGGATTTGTCAGACTCTGTTCAAGGGGTGGCACAAAGTTCTGGAAGGTAGGGAATCTCACATTTGAGGTTTGTCATATTTTTTTTGAGGAGTATTTTTTCATTAGAGCTTATGGTTTTCTTTCAGTGTCATCTCCACCAGAAGTATGACAAGATTGTACTCGCTTGTCAAGCAGTGTTATCAGTTACGTGAGCCAGTGCTCCTTGTTGGTGAAACTGGTGGCGGAAAGACCACTGTTTGCCAGTTATTGAGTAGTATACTTAATTCAAAACTCCACATTTTGAATTGTCATCAGTATACTGAAACATCTGATTTTCTTGGGGTTTGTTTTTCTTTTCTATGTGCTGAGTTTTCTCTTTGTTCTTTATCATAAAAGATATTTATGCTTGGTATATTTCATGTAATGTTTTGCAGGGTTTTTATCCAATTAGAGAGAGATCAAAGTTATCATCTGAATTCAAATATGTTATTGAGAAATTTAAGGGGTCAAAGGCATACACCACCTTTCCTGAGAACCTGGTGAGTACTTTACTAATGAATTTTATTAAATCTAGGCACCTAAGAAACTTGTTGGATATGTAACTTCCGATGTACTACTTTGATGCAGGAAATTTCTTCTGATATTGGATGTGCTTGCTCAACTCTCAATCAATTTGATGCCATGATAACTAAATACAGACAAGGGCAGGTTTCGTGCACTGTTGTCACCTCAGAAGATCTTGATACTCTTGAGCAGATGAAGAAGGATCTTGCTTTGCTATATCAGAAATGGCAAACAATTTTTGTGTGGCAAGATGGACCTCTTGTGCAGTCAATGAAGGATGGTGATCTATTTCTGATCGATGAAATTTCATTGGCTGATGATAGTGTCCTGGAAAGGTTGAACAGTGTTTTGGAACCTGAACGAAAACTGGTACAGATCTTACTTACCATTGTGGTGTACTTGCAACTGATTATGGCCTGTCACTGTTTACTGAATTTCTATGTTATGTTAATGTATTACTGCATTCTTATCTTATATTAATCTGTTAAATTCTTATTGCCGTTATCTTTATGCTTGCTCTATTTATTCTAATGTTTCTGGATAATGCTGTCATTTCTTTGGTTTCTCCAACATTAATACTTCATGGGTTTTGCATAATGATGATGTTTTCACATTTGCTTTGTGCATGCTAATATTGATGAAAATGAACTTCACCTATTCCTTGAAGCTCTTAGTTTACTTCTGTGTTCTGCAGTCTTTGGCGGAGAAGGGTGGGTCCGACATGGAAGAAGTCATAGCACATGAAAATTTTTTTCTGCTTGCGACTATGAATCCTGGTGGTGACTACGGAAAGAAGGAATTATCCCCTGCGCTCCGTAACCGGTTCACAGAGATTTGGGTGCCTTCTGTCAGTGATATAGGTGAACTTAGAGAGATTGCAAAAAAGAGGTATTTCTGTGGACAAAACTTGTCTGTTGTGGGGATGGCATTTCTATTTGTATACTGTATGCTTTTGGATATTTAAACTCTCTCTTATACTTTTACAGACTTTCAAATATTGAAGTTCCATTCATAGTTGATGCTTTGGCAAAGTTTTGGGAGGTAAATTTGAATTAAATTCAAACCTTTTCATGGACTTCTTCAGGATTATGTTCAAGGGTTTCATTGATTTTTCTTTTTAACTTATGTCATTATTGCCTTATTGTGCTGGAGTTTGTTATTCTTTGTGTTTGTGAGAAACAAACACTGGAATCTTGCCTACTTGAAAAGAAAATATTCATTTGTTATGGAAGTAAGATGAGTAAAATAATGTTGAATGTTTAAAGTTTCTTCCTGGACGTTCGTAAGTATTCTATTATTTGTCCAGACCAACTGATAATCATCCTCGGTACTTTGTGCTCAATGTGGTGGAAGGACATGTCAAATTAATATGTAAATTATCAGCAAGTGTTCTTTCATGTTCTCAATGGAATCTGAGCTTTATGTAGATTTTATTAGTTATCTTTGCTTGAATGATTTGCTAAACTTTCTCTATTATGCTTAGGAAATCTGTGACTTGTTTTATTTATTTTTTTCAATTTCTCTGTTAACTTTGCGATTTAATTAATTTCTTCCCAAACTTGTTAAATAGGTATATTTAAGGATTTCTCTGCTGATTTGACAATTTTGAATTAGTCCTTAAAAGAAATATCAGAAATTGCCATGACTGTTTTATTCATCCTGCACTTTCTTTTCTTTAAGTTCCTTTATTATTTGTGTTCTCCTTTATCTTTTTATGGCAAGGTATGGATGAAAATAATTGTTGAGTAGTTGGTTTCTGTATATTCTCTTACCCAGTTTTTTCCTTCCCATTTGTTTTCAGTGGTTCAATGAGTTAGAGGCTGGCAGGGCTCTTACAGTGAGAGATCTGTTATCTTGGGTTGAATTCATTAATCTAACCGAAAGAACTTTAGGAACTGTTTATGCATTCATCCATGGCATATTCCTTGTTTTGCTGGATGGATTAAGCCTAGGTAAGTCTAGGAAAAATTGCATTTATTTTATATTTCTCTGTAGTTTGTTTGTTTTGTTTCATAACCACGAAGAACTATCTACTCTCAGACATCAATTGGATATCTGATGTTGATAAAAATTGGGCCTGCTGCAATGTTTTTTTGCCGTTAATCCTCAATGACTACAATTATAACTTTTGGGTGAAAATTAGATGATTGTCATATAGCGTCGTATCTGTCTTTCGTTTGTAAGTTGTGATCAATCCAAGAATTTGAATGGAAAGAGCTGTTAGAAATGAGAAAAATATGCAGAAGTAGCAGATATTAATGGGTGATCCATTAAATCTGAATGAATAATAATAGTTAAAAATTTCTGCGAGTAATAAGATGTAAACAATTTCAGTAGTTACTATTTGCGGTGAGATATTTTCTGCATCAGATTTTTAATCGTCAAGCTAATTGTTATTATGTTTTTGAAAACATCTCATTATCATTTCGTGTTGTATTTATACTTTATTCTTTGTTTATTTTCCAGGAACTGGCTTTTCTAGAAAGGAAGCTGAAATACTGAGGGAAAGATGCTTGTCATTTGTTCTAAATCAACTTGAGGTGAATTTGAAAATGTTCCCTTTGAAAGAATGTGTTATCAACGTATACATTCTTGCGATATTTTGTGGTGGCTTGATAATTTCTGATATTTCTTTTTACGCTTTTATATAAAAAAAAAAATCTACACTCCACCTTTAAGAGGATGTTGTATATGCAATCCTGTATGCATATAATTCTTTCATGCAGTTGTTCTTTATCTTCAAGAGGAGGGATTGAAATGAATTCTCGTAGCATTCCCTAGTTAAGCTGTCATTTTTGTTTTTGAAGTTTCGGCAACATAGTAGAGAAGAGCTTCTCCTGTTTTAGTTAATCCCTATATTCTTTTAATTTTATTTCTATTTAAATTATTAGAAGGCAACTAGTTGTCCTGTAAAAATTTTCTTTTTCTAATGGCATATTATGAATTAAAAACATGGTTCTGACTCCATCTTGTACTCTTGCATTACTTGTTTATTTTGTTTGGCTCTGTTGATTCTAATATTGGAAAGGACACTAACATTTTGCTCTCGCAGTTGGACAATGCTGAGCTGCATAGGCTTTCTAATATGCAAAATTATGGTTGGGGAGATCTCGGAACAACTGGAAATTTTTCAGGCATTGAAGATATGCAACGTGACAATACCTTTGGTATCAGTCCTTTTTTTATTAACAAAGGTTAGTGCATTCTCAATTTCTGTGGATATAGATCGTGGGTTGTTATTTTGGAACCCACTATTTGCTTTGGCTTGGAAAAAGTTTTACTTGTTTTTGTATTTTTTTTGTCTGAAATTTATTGACTTCCTTTTGGATATATGGATATACTGTATAGGAAATGAAAAGGATGAAGCTGGGAGTTTTGAATTTTTAGCCCCAACCACAAGAAGAAATGCTATGAGGGTTTTGCGAGCTATGCAGCTTTCAAAGCCTGGTACGTTTTCATTGCTGATGGTCAAAATCAAGCCGGCCTGATTGTTAAGTTCTTAGACACATAAAATATATAACAATACTAAAAACGTTAAATGGAACACAAACATACTTAAAAAGAGCTATAAATCACTCAACAAAACATGTCTAAAATACAACCTGTCACTCATGTGGGTACTTTTGAATTTTTATTTACCTGCAAGCATTCAATGTTTTGCAGTTTTATTGGAAGGAAGTCCTGGTGTTGGAAAAACAAGTTTGATCACTGCCATGGGTAAAATCTCTGGGCACAAGGTTGTGCGAATAAATTTATGCGAACAGGTAAGTGGTGGTTCACACGTTTCGTTCTTGCACTATGAATTACTGCCATTTTTTAAATATTCTTTTTAATATAAATTCTAACTAATGGGCATGATAATGGCGTTGCTTTTGGGCAGACTGACTTGATGGATTTATTAGGATCAGACTTGCCGGTTGAGAGCTATGAAGGAATGAAATTTGCTTGGTCCGATGGAATACTGCTGCAGGTAGGAAATTGCTGCCTGGAAGCTTCTTTTTTCTGATTTTATAGTCATGTGGTTATATCTCTGATAATTGTTTTGTTCTCTTCTTTTGGACAGGCTTTGAAAGAGGGTTGCTGGGTTTTGCTTGATGAGCTCAATCTCGCTCCGCAATCTGTTTTAGAGGTTTTTCTATGTTTTCAATACTTTTCATGTTAATGTTTTATCCTCTTGAAGCATTTTTCTTCTGTTTCTTGCTTTTGAGATTCTTGTGGCATTTTTTGGGTAGGGTCTGAATGCAATTTTGGATCATCGTGCCGAAGTCTTCATTCCAGAGATCGGGCGTACTTTTAAGTGCCCAACATCATTCAGAGTTTTTGCCTGCCAAAATCCCCTTTCCCAAGGTGGTGGAAGGAAAGGCCTTCCAAGGTCCTTCCTAAATCGTTTCACAAAGGTAGTTTTGTTCGATGCAAGCTATGAGTGTTAAGATAGGCAACTGTGTATGAACTGGCTAATATTCACACCCACTTGTTGACCTCAGGTGTATGTAGATGAGTTAGTCGAGGATGACTATCTTTTCATCTGTACCTCGCTTTATCCTTCAATCCCAAGAACTGTTCTCTCAAAGCTGGTTTTATTCAATACAAGGTTACACGAAGAGACTATGATATATAAAAAATTTGCCCAGGATGGTTCTCCGTGGGAGTTCAATTTGCGTGATGTGATCCGGTCTTGTCAGGTCATTCAAGGTATCATCTATTTTCTTCTAACCATTATTTTTTTCAAATCTTTTTTGGCAATTCTTCAAAATTCTGTTTCATTTAAGATTTTCTGGTTTTGCATTCAGATGCAAATGAAAGGAATAAAGTTGAAGCCTTTCTCAATATTCTTTATGTCCAAAGAATGCGTACTGCTGCTGACCGTAAAGAAGTTTTACGGATCTATGAAGAGGTTTTTGGGTATAAGCCATTTGTAAATCCTTACCCTAGAGTGCATGCAAGCCCTCAATACTTGACCGTTGGGGACGCAGTAGTCAAAAGGAATAACTTCCAAACATCAAAATTTAAACAGCTAAATATAGTGCCCTCCATTCGTCAGAGCTTGGAAGCTGTAGCACATTGTGTGCAACATCAATGGTTAAGTATCTTGATTGGTCCACCATCTTCTGGGAAGACTTCACTGATAAGGTTATTGTCTCAGCTTACTGGCAATTATTTGTATGAACTTCACCTTTCTTCTACAACTGACATATCCGAATTGGTGGGCTGCTTTGAGCAGTATAATGCCTTGCGCAATTTGCGTTTGGTTGTTTCCCAAGTTGAGCGATATGTCAATGAATTCTGCTATTTGCAATCAGAGCGTTTAAAATTGGAATTTGTCAGTGAAAGTGAAGATCTTATGAAGAAATGGCTTACTTTATCTTCCAGAGTGGATTCCAGTATCTTGTCAAGTTCTGCATCTAATTATCTGGAAGATTCTAGGACAATTGCTGATTCTCTCATCTTGATAACTGAGGTCATTGAGCAATTGAAGTTGGATGTGTCAAGCAGTGGTCTACCTATTTCTTGGTCCAATGAAGAATTGAACAGGATAATGAAGGTAATCTTGAAGTTGCAAGAGGATCAGCGAAGAAAACCCATTTCTGCAAAGTTTGAGTGGGTTGCAGGTGTACTTATCAGGGCTATTGAAAATGGCGAATGGATTGTTTTGGAGAATGCCAATCTTTGTAACCCCACGGTATATTATATGCTTTTATTTTCTTATGTTTGTTTTCCGATAGGAATTGCTATATGTTTTCAGCCTTTTTTCTAATGCTACGTCTTTTTTTTACACTTAAGGTTCTCGATAGAATCAACTCTTTGGTGGAGACAAGTGGATCAATCACAGTTAATGAGTGTGGAATTATTGATGGAAACCCAGTGGTTCTTCATCCACACCCTAATTTTCGAATATTTCTTACAGTTGATCCAAGTTATGGTGAAGTCTCCAGAGCTATGCGAAATAGAGGAGTTGAAGTATACATGATGCAGCCACATTGGCTATTTGAAGAGGAAAATGGCTATACTTGCACAGACATCGAACTGGAAGATGTGAAAAGGTTTCTAGTTTCATCAGGTGTCCCCGTTGCTAAATTAGTTGATTCAATGTCCAAAGCTCATACTTACGCTAGAAATGAAGGTTTAAAGTTTAACGTGCAAATCACATACCTTGAGCTTGCACGTTGGGTTCAGCTATTCCAGCAGCTTGTTATCAGTGGCAATCAGCCTTTGTGGAGCCTCCAAGAAAGTTGGGAACATACTTATTTATGCTCTCTAGGTGAGAGTTGGGGATGTGATATTGTCAATCAAGCAAAAACTTATTATCTATCAAATGAGTTGTTAGAATGCTCTTCAACAGTGGAATCTCCTTTTTGTTTGCCTGGGGGATGGCCAATGCCATTGAAGTTGACGGATTTCATACTGTACTCCCGAGAAGCTGTTGTCAAGCAGAACTGCATGCATCTAGAATATCTTGTTGCTCAATATGGGTCAGAATCAGGAATACCATTGAATAAAAATGATCTGGACCAAGTTTTATCTTCGACTGGGCATGTGGGGGCTTGCTTGTTGGATAGGAGAACTATATGTAAACTTGTATTTCCAGAGGCCTCTAACTGGAAAAAAATTGGCAGGATCCAAGAGTCTGACAGGAAGTCAGCTGACAAAAGGATGTTTTTTGCTGCCTCTTGGACTATTGAACAGGCCACTGAAATAGATTATAGGCTGTATCTTTTTCGGTTTAGGTGGTTTAGCTGTAAACTGCGACCATTTTGTCCATTTTTCTATACCTTTCAGAGTTTACTTGAGCAAGAATTCGCACATCCTATTTGGAGGAATATTTTTGACTGCCACCATGAGCTTTCATGCCTTTACCATATCGATTCAAATTTGGGATCAATGCCACTGCTTTCATTGTCCTGGGCCAATGTAATGCAATCAGATGAATTGTCAAAGGCTAATATAAGGCTTCTATTTAATGCTATTAACTGCTTAGGTCTTCTAAGGCATTCGTATCACCAATGGAACGCCCAAAATAGTTATGAGTACAGCAAGGAAGCTTTGCAATTCAAGCCGATATTGGAGTCTTTGCAAGAGTTGGAGAACCAAGTTCTGAGTGTTCTTCCCAAATCTCCATCTTACGATCTGTTGATTAGATTATATGACAGCCTTCTTGAAGATCACATTACATTCTGGGATATTCTTGTCTCATCAAAGTTTGACAATGTGATTGTTTGTTGGCGTTCTCTAATGAAAAATGTTTCAAAGATGAGAAATTTCTATCCAGCTGCTGTTGAGAACATATTGGAGGTAAGTTGCAACTTATTTTTGCATCATTAATTTTAATCCAGTTAATAATAGCAAGTTAACTTTTATTTTGATGTAGATGGCAAAAAGTAATGTTGACAAAGTTTTCAGTCTGGATACTGAACCATCTTTGCTATGGATCCATGGTGGTCATCCAATTGCACCAGCCTCAGCTGAGCTGTATTATAAACAACATGAACTTCTAAAAAGATGCGATTCAATCTGGCCTACAAAAGCCGCCACAAATAAGCAAGGTACGGGTATGGAATGTTGAATCATAGCCAATACAAAGCAACTCCTTTTCTTCTTCTTCTTCTTCTTCTCTCTCTCTCACTCTCATTTGGAACTATATTACATGAACAGTGGATGATTGCTTCGTCGAGGTAGCGGCATCTGCCAATCAAGATCTCCGTTTCCTTGCAGTGCAAGGTATGATTTTTGTGTTCTGTTATGACATGCTATCCATATTATACTTGTTTAGTTGATGTACCGATGAGATATTATTGTTCCTGTTCTGCTAGTGTGTTGTTAGTTTGTGGTCATTTGGCATGTAAAGTACTAGTAGGTTTATCTTGCTTTTCCGTGATACGTACAATAGCATTTCTTTGACAATGAAATATCTTTATCAGATTGTCCTTGACCATTTGTTTTCCTCTGTTTATATATTTGTTTGAATTCTTGGCGCTACATCGAACCCGATTCATTGCCATACTCTCTTTAAATATATCTAATAATATTTTCTGTTCAGGTATCTGCATGTCATCGTATATAACGGCTGAATATGATGACGGCATCCAAGTTGTCCAGCAGTTGAAGGAGATGAATCAGGTTTATACTCATTGAGAAATTGTGATACAATGCTGAATTCTTTTTCCTGTCTGACATGCACATTTATTTGTTTCAGGATCTTCACGAAAGATTTGAAGCTGAGATGTCTCAGGTGGCGGCACAGTCCGATGAGCTTACTGTTTTTGAGAAAAATTCAGTTGCGTGCTGTGTCTATTTCCCTGGAATATTGGGTAGAAAGTCTACTTTTGTTAGTTGGTATGAAACACTTCCTATAGCTGACATCGCAAGCCTTTTCCTGGACATGGAATTACTTCACAAGCTATCCTCTGTGGTTATGTTGGATCCTGAAGGATTACAGGAGGTAAGACTCATCCGAAGGCTGCTTTATTATATCTTCTTTGCTATGTTACTGAAACCTATGGTGTGATAAAAGATCCCATGTTGTTCTTTATACTTGCATGATGAATCAGTGAACTATGTTTGATATTGTACAAGGACAACTCCAAAATGTGAACCTGAGATGTTTTGTGATGGTGGAAGCATCTGGGTTCCAGTGTAATTTTTATTTTGCAATTTCTTTTACCATCGGTCTCTTTGATGGATTGTGAAAAAATTTTGTTCAACATGCAACCGCAGGAGCTTGTAGCTCTCCACTTTCCTTTTAATAGATGTACTAGAGGTCATGATCATTGATGCTATTGAGAACTCGAAACTTACAGTGGGTGGAATTGTAATAGCATATTGCCTTGTTTTCAATCGTTCTACAACTATTACAGAATTGTAATAGCATATTGCCTTGTTTTCAATCGTTCTACAACTATTACAGAATTGTTTGAAGTGCTTGTGCTGAACTAATGCAAGTCGATGACAAATATAATGCGTCCATTGGCATTCTCTTTTACTTCCTGTTAATATTTTTTGCCTTCTGGTCTTATCTTCTTTCCAAATCATTTTCTTTAGAGTGTCTTGATTGTTGTCATGTACATTAAGATGAAACTCAGAAGTGATAAGCTTGTTGGTTTAGTCTTTGTATCATACCGCATTAAACTGCATTCTGCATATTTGGTTGAAAGATATTGTAGAAATTAGTTAAGACATTTGTTTAACGTGTTCATGGATTTTTTTTTTTTATGTCAGGCACTAAGTGGTGTATCTGAACTTCTGAATCATTCCTTTAAATATTCCTTAACCTGCTCATCGAGACCTCCCCAAGCCTTGACACCTCATCAGAAAATATCATGGACTCTCGAAGCTTGGCATTCAATTACTGCCGGTTAGTGCAACTCTGCTAATCTTCTTCTACCTGTATCTTTTTTCACATGTTTATCGTTCTTTTATGCCTATATCTTCTTTTACACACTTATCGTTTTTTTCTTCTACTTCCTCTTGCAGTGAATTCAAGAATCATCTGTTATACTCTTGAAATGTGGTTGGCTTGGCATTCTTCTTTATGGAGCCTTTATCCTGTTTTTGCTGAGGTATCATAGCTGGCCCTAATTTAGATTTATCTTGAAAACAGGCACAATGATTTGTTTCTTATGTCTTTTTTTTGTGGCAGAGATATTCAAGACTTCATGGTTATGATGTCTCCCTTGCTGATATGCTCATCATGCCCATTAGAACAGCATCCATTATGCACATCCTGTAAGATGATTTATTCCGTCATCAGTTGTTCTTTCTCTTGTTATTGCTTATACTTTTCTGTCTTTAGTTATAATTTGTGTCTCCAATTTCATATTAATGGTTCTTGCAACTTTCAAATCTTAATTCTCAAGATCTTGCAGAATGATGTTTATGACTAAAAATTATGCATTTTTATTACTCTTTATATCTCTAGGCTGGCTAGAATAGGTGCAAGTGCTTGTTTTCTCCCAATTAACTAATTAACAAATTTTGCTATAGGTAAAAAGAATTTTTTTTTGTGAAGTTGAATTCTTGGGTTGTCTGATTGATCAAACTGTAAAATTGCTCTCTTTTTAAACTGAACGTGCTACATCTTGTTTGTAAAAACCTGAAATGATTTTCTAATGATCTTTTTCCCCCTGATATCAGCCGGAGTGCGCATGGTATTAAGGATTACTTTGGCCGGTGTTTGCAGCTTAGAGCCACTGCACACAGTTTGTGGCAAAGTCCCTCAATAGGAACAAATGCTCCTGATTTTCTCATCTCTTGTGCTCGCTTACTTTTCCAGCAGGTTATATGTTTTCAATAACTAGAGATTTTTTATTTCTGTCTTGGATTCTTGTTTGTTACTTAAAGTTTTAATTATCTTCCCTGCAGATTGTATACGCACATGAGAAGTCATTTGATGCTGATACATTTACTGAAATCATGTCCATCTTCAAGAAGAATATAACAATGGTGTGCTTTTCAGTTTTTCTCCCCGTCCTACTAATCATACTAGATCTAGGGAAAATGTAGCTTCTAGTATTACTAACATTTCCAGCTCTAATATTATGTTGATATACCTCTTCACTTTACAACTTTATTATGTTTTGGTTTTTTGTGCAACGATATAAATTTTAATTTTAATGGTTGCAGCAAGAGGACATAAAACAGCTTAGCCGACTTATTTCATTATCTCGCCATCAAGGATTGAAATCATCACTTCGATTGTTTATTGATGAACCAATGCTTGAAGAACTTTATCTTCATGCCTCCACTGGTAATGGTTTTGTTGATTGATTAATGGTTATTTTATTCATGAGGCTTCTATATTTATATCAAAAGTTTATTTTTGTTTTCTAATTGATTATTATTTGTTCACTGCCTGTTTCTTGGCAGATTTAAATTCAAATGTTAGCCATGCTTGGTTACGAATTGGAGGGTTGCGCTTCAGCCTTTTGCTTGGAGGCAATAGTTTGGATCCTGGAATGAAGTATTCTTTCAAGTATTCTCAACTTGATAAAAGGATCAAGTCACTTTCTCTTGAAATTGAGGTACACTCCCAACATGTTTTCTTCTCATAGTTCTATATTTTCCTTCATGTATTCTTAGATATATTCCCATACTTCCCACGATATTATTACCCAATTAATTTCATTATTACATAGCTGCCAACAATGCAGTAGCTCTATTTACAAGGACTTGTTTTCTTAATTCAGCATCTGAAACTGGCTTCAATTTGAAATGCTAAGTCTGAACTCTAAGTTGCCTGCTTAATTGCATTTTTATGGCCTCATTTTATTGTGTGGCATTTTCTAGGTGCGACAAGAATGTGACTATTTAGCTGGATTGTCCTCATCAAGACAGGCTGATGAGAAGAGAAAGGAAAAATTAAAAAGCCTTAATGAAGAACTGCGAAGGCTTCAAAAAAAGGTTTGGAAATTTATATTTACTGATTGGTGGTTAATTTTTGGATTAGATTTTCTAAATCGGTTTGTCTTCTTGTTGGTTTTTTAATATTAATTTTGACACAAACCATTGGTTTTAGATGTGTTATTTGTGTGTTCGATAGTAAAAGTTTTGCTTAGAACTGCTTATCATGGACGGTGAAGCATCAGTCTTCACATTACTGTCTTGAATACAGTTCCTTTCGTACAAGCAGAGAAGTTACTGTCAAGGTGGTATTGAGAGAGACCATGAAAGTGGTCTATTTCAGTATTTCTGTAAGCGTAACTTAGATTTATTGCTGCAAAAGAAATTATGAGATGGATAATAAGTACTGAAAAAAATTTAAGGGCTGTGTTTTAATGGAACCCCCAGAACTTTACAGGGTAAATAATTACCATTCAGGGGGTAAAGAGAACAAATCAAACAATCTCAGGGGGGGTTCCCATACCGAAATTTGACCAATTTAAACTTCATGATTTCTTTATTGGTGCAAGAGTTCATTTTTTGGGGTGGTCAATGATCTGCCACTAAAGTAAATGTCTGCCCTTTTTTTCCTCTTCAGATGGTGTTTCGTTGCAATCCCACAAAATTTAATGTACTATGGGCAGAATGCGAGGGGTTTCTTAAACGTGCTTTGCCAGTGATTGATATGGTGCGTAAGATTGGTCCGATGGAAGTGGAACAGGTTGTTTATCAAGTGTGCAACTGGCAGGTATGTCTGTGGCATTGTAGATGTGATCCAAAAAGGTGCTTGCACATTTATATTATTGACACATTGTGTTCATTTCTCAGGAAACAGCAACCTCCTTTATTGACCAGCTGGCAGATGAATATAAGGATTATATTGATGTAACACAACCAATTCTAGTTGCTGTTTACGAAATGAAATTGGGGTTTTCTCTAATTTTATCTGGTGCCTTACAAAAGAAGGTCCTAAAAACGATTGAAGAGGATAATATAGAGAGAGTCATGGTAAAATAAATATTGTGC
Organism: Breynia disticha f. nivosa; assembly: GCA_948193385.1. NCBI lineage: Eukaryota > Viridiplantae > Streptophyta > Magnoliopsida > Malpighiales > Phyllanthaceae > Breynia > Breynia disticha. The sequence goes on from CANYCX010685036.1 coordinate 24,098, forward strand.
TTTTATTCTTCTTAAGTTCATATAGGTGCAGTTTGATGTGCATAAGCTAACTCAATGAATATTGCAGGAATCAATATATTCATTCATGAATTTTCCTAGAGGTTACTTATTCAAATCAATCTGTTCCAATGATGTGAATATTGCTAAAGATTTCTGGAAAGATGAAATAAGTGTTCTTGAAAAGCTCGTTCCTGCTCTAAGTCACATTGATGGTGAAAAGGTAAACTTGAAAATGGAGGTAAACTCAGTTGTTATTTTGATTAGAGTTCAAGTATGTTTATATACAACTCTTACAATGTTATGTTGCCTAATTTCTACCTAATGTAGGCTACCTAATTTCTACCTAATGTAGGCTACCTAATTTTTAGGAATTTTACCTAACTTACCTT
>CANYCX010685043.1:0-16478 GCA_948193385.1 Breynia disticha f. nivosa
GAAATATCCGACCTATTGGTATGAAGTTACTTCTCGTAACTTAAGGTTAAAGAAACGTAATGAAAACGTTAGAGATATAAACGTTATGAAAAGTTTTAAATTATACGTAATTAATACGATAGCTAGATTAGGATGTTTTAGCTCCCCATTGGTAATTGTTCATTGTCATTTGTTCAATTAATTCCTGAGCTGTCTCTGGAGTCTTACTGTTCAATGTTCAACTAGCTGTTGCATCAATAGACTGCCTAGTTCCCAGACTCAAACTAGTGTAAAAAGTCTGAACCTGTATCCAAGTGGGCAATCCGTGGTGTGGACATCTTCGCAGTAAATCCTTAAACGTAACCCAAGTATCATACAATGTTTCTGACTCCAATTGAGCATAAGAGGATATATCATTCTTAAGTTTGGCTGTCTTGGCAGGAGGAAAATATTTTGCCAAGAATCGTTCAGCCAAAACATCCCAAGTATCTATAGATCCTCGCGGCAGAGAGTTAAGCCATTGTTTTGCACGCGCGGTCAAAGAGAAGGGAAACAACCTCAACCTGATGACATCATCTAAAACTCCATTAATCTTGAAGGTGTCACAAATTTCTAGAAAATTTGAAAGGTGGGCATTGGGATCCTCATCCTGTAAACCATCAAACTGCACATATTGCTAAACCATCTGAATGACATTCGGCTTAATCTCAAAGTTGTTAGCCGCCACTGTCGGCCGGACTATGCTAGATGTAGTCTCTGTCATATCCGGTCGAGCATAGTCAAACATTGTTCTTCGATTTTGATCGCCCATGGCTTGAGTCACTGAATGTTTCGAATCCGAATCGCTTTCGCTTTTGAGATCAATTGTGGCTTCTCTCAATAACTGTTCGCGACGTTGAAGAAGAACTGTGCGTTCAATTTCAGGATCTGTTTTGACAAGGTTGGAATTGTCACTCCTGGTCATAAACTACCTGTGAACCTACAATAACACAAAAACATAAACAAAAACCAAGCATAAAATCCAAGGAAAGACAAAGAAATAAAATAAAAAGAACACAAACAATAAAAAAAATTGATTAGAGTAATAACTAGATTGAGTTCCTAATATTGAACTATCCCCGGCAATAGTGCCAAAAACTTGATGCGAAATTTCTGCGAACACTATTACCAGAACCCGCTAGGCAAGTATACCTATCGACTAGTAGTATAGCTACAGAATATCGGATGTCGATCCCACAAAGATAGTCAAGTGCTACTACTATCAATCTAAACTATTATCTAACCGGAACAATTTTGAGTTGTAAAATTAACTAATTATTATTACTAGAACTAAATTAAACAGTTAACAGCAAGAAAAGCAATGCCAAAGCAGACAAATTAGATTAATTCAATTGGAGAAAGAACGGATACCTAGACTCGACTCTTCCTATGATTTCATACTTTTATAACTCAATTAATTTGGGAATTAATGAATATGAAACCGCGGGAATGTCCATTCTTTGCTAAAATATCTCTCGATTAGATTAACAATTAAGATCAAGTTGATTAGCCAAAATCTCTTTTAGACTAAAACCCCTAATCCAGCATTAAGTTTCTTACATTCCTCTATTAACATTACATCAATACGAAGGAGTTCTGTAATTTTATCTCTAGAATTGCATGCAACTCCTTTCTATTATGGGAGACCTAATTTTCAAGACGATTTCTCAACCTATTCATGCAAAGTCATATAAAGCATTCAAACCATAATTGAATACTAATAAACGTCATTAAAACTGCAAATAAATCAAGTCATAAATCGCAATGCATCATAGGACTCATCTAATCTAGATATCCATAACAACTTAGTTCATGTTCAAACTAAAGCTAACCACCAAAACTAAAGATATTCATTCAAAAGATAGCGACCATTGGAATTCTTACAAAAACAACGAGTCGACTATCGAGTACAGAAATCTTCGATCTTGTAGGCCTCCGGTGTGAATCTCTGCTCTGCAATTGGTTCTCCTGGTCACCTATGCTCTGAAAACTGTGTAACCCCTTCTTTCTGTCTTAAAATCCTTTATATACTAGGGTTAATTTCGAGCCCCATAAGTTGGGAACGACCAATGGGAACAGCCAGCATTCCCGTTTCTTGTGGTCGTTCTGACTTCGCGTTGGAAACGGTTGGAAGAAACGGTCAAGCTTCCCGTTCTGAGGCAGTTCTGGGCGTGAACAGTGGCAGAAACGGCCAGTTGGTCGTTCTGCTTGGCGGTTCTCACTGCAGGCATTGCATTTTCTTCGATTTTCGCTCCATTTTGACCCACATTTTGCCTTTTCCGCTCCAAACTCCGTGAGTGACCTGAAGATGTAAAAAATGAATAAAATTACGCAGATATCTTGTCAGAGTTAACCTAAAAACCAGAGAAATGCCATGAAAATATATAGAAAATATATGCATAAACGACATTTATCAAGTATTCTTCATTGTCTTTTGGTCTGATGCAGAAGGCCAAATCACCACAGCGTTACCAAAGTTTTTACCATGTTTTTCAGCCTTCCATCTACAAGCTTTTTCGGCCGCTCACTCCTAGAACTAGGTAATCTAACTCTTCACCACATTACTGTACTCATTCTGAACCACCACTGTACCATACTGGCCTTATTCATGCCTAAGCCGAACCATCAACTCCGATACCAATTGTTGGATCCAAAAAGTCTTGGAGAGATCTGACACGAGTGTGGACTTAGTGGAGGAGAGTACTAGACAAGAAGGACACAAGTAAGTCTGACACTACATCTTTATCAAAAACCTTAAGGTATTAAGTTATAGGTTAACATCACTTATAAATCTTTCTCACACTTAACAATTTTTCAACGTAGAATTCTCACTTGTTTTCTAACAAGTAGCTTCCTCGTCTCTCTAGAATTTTTTTTTGTGTAATTTGAACTTTTACAAAAGGTGAAATTCCTCATTTAATATGGATCCTTCTCGGTCATTTAACCTTGTAGAAAATTTGGAAATCGAACATAAATTTTATCTACCAAGATATGCCTACTTCCTCGGCGAATAAGATCAAGTTTTGTTGTTTTAGTATGGCCAATACTTGATGTAATCAAGACTCATGCTTTTTGTTTGTCGATAATTGTAATTCATATGATCATATCTTTGTAGCAGTAATTCTTCAAGTCAACCATTAAATATGAAATGATTTAAGGAATCTCCTTTTATTTGTTGTTATTACATTAAATTTTATAATGATATTTAAACTTTTACTGGTTAAAAAAAAAGTTTGGTAGACATTCTAGTAATTGACTTAGTTGAAATCGGGCTATAAAGGAATCGAACCGAACTTTAGAGTATTCAAGCTCAATTCATTTAAAATTTCATCAATACAAGTTTGAGTTGAATTTGTTTTACGAGCTCAATATCTTGTTCAAGCTTGACTCGTTTAAAGCTCGCAAGCTAACAGGTCAATTTACGAGTTTTTTCGAGCTTTGCTAAACAAAAACTAAAATGCAATTTTGTTTGATGGTAAGAAAGTGATAGCAGTAAGTGGGAAGTAAAGGTCTAAAAGGCAGTGACTGTGAGAGTTAAGAGTGACAGAGAATGATCTGATGGTAATAAAAAATCAGGAAGTTGTGGCTAATAATTATATGATGTCATCACGTGATTAAAAAATTAAATTAAGATAAAGTAGTATAAATTTTTCAAAATTATATTTTAAATAAAACTATTTAGTTTTGCACTAAAATGCTGAAATTTAAATATTTTAATCAGTAATGAAACAAAATTAATTTTTAGATTAATTCCCTTAAAACAAAGTAACATATTAGATATTAAAAATTAGTTTTAAAATAAAACTTTGTAGTTATCTTTTTTACTCACTTGAATAAACTAATACTTTATTCATTGATTCATATTATATCGTGTTTATAGTCATAAAATTACTTTGTATATACTTTGTCGCACATCTTTATTCAATTTATGAGTTTGTTCAGAAGCCTCTTAAACAATTATGTTTACGAAACTCTAAAATGATTATGTTCATGAGTTTACGAGCTGAGTATTTCAGCGTTTAGCCTTGTATTACTTATTTCAACGAGAATAAAATTTTGTTCAAGCTCAATTCATTTATTAACAAGTCGAGTTATAAACAATTATTCATGAACAATTCGGCTCAGTTACAACCATAAGTTGAACTATAAGAACTTGGATCAACTTAAAATTGTTTTAGTAATTAATTATATTTATTTTAAAGAGAATCATTTTAAAAAAATTGTTTTTTTTGAAACTATTCTCAGAAAAATTGTGAAAAATAGGAAATTTAATAAATAAAATTGTTCAAAATGATTAATTTTTTTCCTAAAAGGTGATCATACTGGTATTTTTCAGTATTTACAAGATAAAAAATAAGAAAATATATTTAAAAAAAAACATGCTTCGAAAACTAAATAGCTCCCTTTTTTCCTGCTCTAACCATCGAAAAATTCTCTTTTCTTTTGGCTATTATGTCCCAAATCATTTCTCCAATTCATATTACAAAATTGAGTTGGCACGAAACAGAAAACCCAACATTAATTTAGAAATCCATGTCTTATTCTATGAGAGCTTTGCTGGATAATCTGTTCATCTGTCGGAACAAAACTCAAACTTCACAGGCTGCATCTGCATGACCACATCATCCCAGATTGCACCACTGATCTCAATCTCATCAAGATCACATGATACGAGAATATGGTTCGTGTAAGCAACACCATCTTCTCAATATTCAATGCCATTCTTTTACTAGTAGGCCTTGCAACAATCGGCTTGGGGTTATACTATTTCATCGGGGACAACTCGCCATGCCAAAAGAATCTTCAGATCCCGTTAATGGTGACGGGTGCAGCACTGTTCGTGATATCATTGATAGGGCTGATCGGATCGTGTTTCAGGACTAAGTTTATGTTGATGATCTACTTGTTCCTCATGTTCGTGGTGATTTTAGGGCTCATTGTTTTCACCGTTTTTGTGATCTTAATAACAAGTGAAGGGTCCGGAAAGGCTTTTTCGAAAGCCAAGATCACGTATTTTCAGGGCTGGTTAAGGAAGCATTTTGTGGAGAATGATAAAAACTGGAATGGAATCAAGAATTGTTTGATTGAAACAAATGTATGTGGTAGTCTTGGTGCAGGTTATAGGGATAAACTTACAGCTGATTTTTTCAAGCAAAACTTGTCTCCTTTACAGGTTCTTCATTTCTTTTAATCTCTTAAATGTTTTCTATAATGGTTTTCTTAATCATATTTTGCAGAAATAATCTTCAAATTGTTTACAAATTACAACTTTATTTATAGAGCTAATTGTTATTTTTAGGCTGGTTGTTGCAAGCCACCAGCAACATGTGGATTCGTATCCCAGAACGCAACATTCTGGGTACGCCCCAAAACGGTCGAAGGGGTTTCAGACGATGACTGCACAGTATGGAGCAACCAGCAACAAACACTGTGTTACAACTGCGAGTCATGCAAGGCTGGAGCTGTTGACAGCATCAGGAAGCAGTGGAAGACGATTGCCATAATACATGCTTTGATCATTGTTGTTGCTGTTGTGGTTTACTCTGTGGGTTGTTGTGCCAGTAGGACTCAAAATGATAGACCTTATAAGAGGTACCGGCATGGTTACCCTTGACGGATCGATCTTAACAATGCGGGTTTTCAAGAATCAGTTTGTTGTAAAATTTGAACGGTCATGAAATTGTTTGGCATTTTGTACAAACTGATAAATTATATGGAGTTGATCGGTCGTGCTTACTGGAAATTAGGTTTTTTCTAGTTTTGAAGAGACTCTGTAAGATCTTCATATTTATTTGAGTTGAAGTCTTGACGAAGAGACGATCAAATGTGAAGCTTTCGCTAACCCTTTTATGACGATGGAACTTGTACAGGATGCAAAATTTCTCTTTTGTGGCTTAGCTTGTCATTTACAAGTTCGAAATGATGCCGCTAAAAAAATCATGTACCACTTTCCCTTAGCATAGTGTAAGGGTGGCAATTTAAGTTAGAGAGGTCGTAAAAACATTATGCTTTTATCAAATATCATTATTTAAGACATAAATTATAAAAATTAAATTTGTTTCATTTGTGTCATTGTATAATCACGTACTCATAAATCTTATTATCGAGTCAAATTATCAGCTCTAGTTTAGGAACACTTGGCGCCTACAACGCCTAGAAACCCATCATGCGCCTCTAACCCCTATAATCAACCCAGGATTTGTAGTTGCAAGAAGCATAATGACAGAAGCTTCATATGAGAGATTCAGTCATACAGAACGAGGCATTCACTGGAATACAGAATCAACGACAAAAAGCCAAAAATCATGTGATCTATAAATAGAAATTGAGTGTAAATCGATACAATGCGGTCGTAAATCACTGCATGTAAGTCATGATTTCATTTCACTTGAGGAAAGTACAAGCAACAAACAAGAAAAGATAAGCTACCAAAGACGTCAGGAGTTCCAATGTCCAGGTTGGGTGTATTACAACTGTGGAAATCATAGGAACAAATATAGAGCCACATATCCATCCAGTAGCAAGAGCTCCAAGTCTGCCAAGTGCGCGATGATATTGTTAGTAATATATAAGAATGGAATTCCTAAACCAGAAACTGATGGATAACTTATGCCAGGCAATTAACAAGTTTGTTCTTGTTTAATTAACTCACCCAATGATGAAAGCTCTGCCCAAGCTCTTTGTCTTCTCGTTGAGAAAATATATGCAAGCTGCTAGGGATACTGCGACCTGCGTAAGACACGATTTGTTTATATACGGGGAATGACAGAAAGTAAACCATACTTCATTGTCAAACTATATATTGAACATAAAGTAACACAACTGCTATAGCTATGCATCCGATAAACACAGGTACCAGAATAGACTTCAAAAAAATCCATCAAAAAGAAATTATTGAAGGAACAGCTGATTTGAAACAAAAATATGTTAAACGACCAGAACATACGGTCCACATATACCCAGCACAATTTTACATAAAACAATTGGTTTTCGCTTGAACAATTACAAGACTCGCTCAACCTACTTAAACCATTCAAAGGCAACGCCATTCCATCTCTGGACAACTTCCTAACCATGGCATGATGAAACAGATCAAAAGAAAGGTTGATAAAGTCCATATCAAAACTAATTGTTCGATGAAATTCCTTAAAATGCACAGACCAATCCTTCTTTTCCTATTAAAAAAAATGAGCACACACCAATCATTTGTGCCAAGTGCCAACCCCAGTCCATACGCTTGCTTACAATAGTCAGAATTACATCATTGATTGATACTGTAAGTACCCCACTTTCCTTGTGGGAAAATAGTATTCTAAGTCATCGACTCACTCTAATTTCTCAAAGTTTTATCATTTCTCTATAGTTGTAAAGGCATACATCAATATACAAGTAAATAAATTTTCGACAGTTAAAATGAAGTAAAACGTAGTAGTATTCAGGAATAATTATGAATTTAAGAGAGTAAGTTCGAGAAAAAATTACAACCAAGAAAAACATATGTGAAACAAACCTGGAAAGCTGGTCCACCTTCAGCAGAATTCATGATACTCCAGCCACCCATGAATGCAAAAAGGAACAATCTTCTAAAAATGACCTCCAGAGGAGGTAATTCCACAAAATTGAGTAAATTCTTAACCCAAGGTGGAGACTCCTCTACTTTCTTTGTCAGCCGTGTTTTCAAATTAATTTTTGATTTCTTCCTTTTCTGAAAGCTGGTCATCAACAATTTCTCGAAAGCAGCTTCGATAGACTCCTCACTTCTTTCATGTCCAGCATACTGATCTAAAAGAAAATTACGTGAACCCCAAATTTCCTCCTCCGAGGCATACGGGCTGATACCAAGGCGCTTGTAAGGATCCCAAACATTCATTCGAGGAAATTTTGGGACATTATCTACAGAAATGGAAAAAAGTTCAGAAAATTTTACCACATTCCAAGGGTCTTCCATTATTTCTTATACTTTTTTTTTCTGAAAGGAAGAGAAGATGCCAATTGAACTCAAATTATATACCGCGACTACAGCAGAACTTGAGAAAACACTAGAGGAAGGGGGTACATGCGTGCATCCACATGTTCACACATGAATGCACGAAAGCAAAGGTCTTGAAAAATGATTAAAAAGAAGAAAACAGGCTACAAAATTTACCTACACGACTTCTTAAGAACGAACTTATATGTTTAAAACCACCATCTCTTTTCAAGTTGATTAAGCTTTCCCTATCAGTAAAATGATCCATACAACATAGAACCTTCAAAAAGAGGCTTTCAATGCATCTACGGAATAAAGACTAAATTTTCGGAAGGTGAATGCTTTAGAATGCCGACCAAAAACAAATATATCGCAACACATCGTCAAATTTGCTAATACAAAAATTTGCAGCAAAAATACCGAAAACTGTAACTACTCTTAATATACAACACGTTCAAATGCCATATGTTTTACAAATTCATCACTCATCAGCTGTTAACTAAAGGAGTGCCAAATAGATTACAAACTAAATGTTCTATTGATGCTCAAAAGTCTAAATTGGGGGCATTCCTTCGTTCTCAATTCATTTTCCTCTACTTGTTCTAAACATTTAAACAACAGAAGTACAATACAATAACATAACCAACAAATAAACTTAAACCCGCAAAAGAAGTGAAAGAAAAAAGAAAGGAAAAGAAGAATACTTTCATAAGGAGTGTCCACTGCACATCTAACGCTCAACAATCTTTTAGGGCTTCTCAAAACAGGAGTAAAACAAGCTACCTCCTTTCTAACATTTTCTTCCCAGTTAGCTCTGCACAAAAAGAACCCACATAAAAAAAAACCCTTCAAACTTAGAGCAAAAAAAAAAAGACATTTGCATAAGAGCTGAAAAAATAAGAGAAAAATTACAGTTTCAGAGGGAAAAAGGGCGAGGATAGAGATGTGTTAGATAGGAGAAGCGAAGCCATGAGAGGAGTGGAATAAGGAAAAGGAGGAGAAGTTTAACTACTCATTCTGGTTAGCTGGAGGTAAGGGAAGAGGGAGGATTTTCTTTTCTTGTTTTATTTATATAGCATTATTTATTGTTTATCAAACTAGATTTCCAAATGGTTTGTCTTCTAAATTTATGAAACCATATATATTATACTAAAGCTAAGAGACTTTAAAAAATTGATATTTGGCATTGTGATTGAATGTCATATATCAATTAGTTATAAAATATATATTTAATAATTTAATGATAAGTATTTGAATAAATTAATTTCAAAAGATAATGCTTAGATAATGATAATATATTTTTTTACGTAGTAATTGTTAAATTTTAAATATATGTACTCCTGATGTTTTATAATAAAATTTAAATTTTATGAACAATATTATTATTTTTTAGATTTTTATTATTTAAAATAATTATTACAGTTATATTATTTTGAATTAATTATTTCATAAATAATTTTATTCATAAATAATTTTAAATATTGCTTAGGTCCCCATATATCTTATAATGTATATTTATTTTAAATATTAAATTTAGTTAGTAGTTATTTGTAATTTTTATTTTTAATTTTTTTTATTTTATTATTATGATTTATTTTTTATGACTTTAATAATACTTATTTAATGATAATATATTTTTTATGTAGTAATTGTTAAATTTTAAATATATATACTCCTAATATTTTATAATAAAATTTAAATTTTATTGATAATATTATTATTTTTTATTTGTTCATTATTTAAAATAATTATTATAGTTATATTATTTTAAATTAATTTTTTGACAAATAATCTTATTCATAAATAATTTTGAATATCGCTCGGGCCCCATATAATTATCTTATAAAGTAAATTTATTTTTAATATTAAATTTAGTTAGTAGTTATTTGTAATTTTATTAATAAAAATATTTTTTATTTTATTGTTATGATTTATTTTTTTTATGACTTTAATAATGCTTATTTAATGATAATATATTTTTTATATAGTAATTATTAAATTTTAAATATATATACTCCTGATATTTTATAATAAAATTAAATTTTATTAATAATATTATTATTTTTTTAATTGTTCATTATTTAAAATAATTATTACAGTTATATTATTTCAAATTAATGTTTCAACAAATAATTTTATTCATAAACAATTTTGAATATCGCTCGAGCCCCTCTTATAATTATCTTATAATAATTATTTTAGTTATTTTTAAAAATATTTTTTTATTTTATTGTTATGGTTTATTTTTTATGACTTTAATTATGTTTAGATAATGATAATATATATTTTTATGTATTAATTATTAAATTTTAAATATATATACTCCTAATGTTTTATAATAAAATTTAAATTTTATAAATAATGTTATTATTTCATTTTTTCATTATTTAAAATAATTATTACTGTTATATTATTTTGAATTAATTTTTCAACAAATAATTTTATTCATAAGCAATTTAAAATATCGCTCAGACCCCCATATTATTATCTTATAATGTAATTTTGAATATCAAATTTATTTAGTAGCTATTCGTAATTTTTATTTTTATAAATTTTTTTTATTTTATTATTATGATTTATTTTTTTATGACTCTAATAATGCTTATTTAATGATAATATATTTTATTATATAGTAATTGTTAAATCTTACGTATATATATACTCCAGATATTTTATAATAAAATTTAAATTTTATTAATATTATTATTATTTTTTAGTTGTTCATTATTTAAAATAATTATTATAATTATATTATTTTTTTCATTTTATTGTTATGATTTATTTTTTATGAATTTAGATGCTAAATTTAAAAATATTTATTTGTTTACAAAATTTAGATAAAGACATCAGATCTTAATAAATAGACTGAAGTATCGTTCGGATCTAAAATTATGGAAAAATTATATCATATTGAAATTAACAAGTTAATACAATTATAATATGTGAAATATCTGCGTAGAAGAAGAATAAAAAAAATATAGGATTCGATAAAGTAGTCCATAAGAATCAGAACACATAAACCGCAAGTAAACCCCTCCTCCCCAATTCGACTTAAAACCCTAACCCTAAAACCTAACACCTGCCAATTGATTTTCTCCCGAATTCAACCATGCCCAAGAAACGAAAGCACGACTCCAACTCCTCCCAACCCGGAGAGCCTCCTCAGAAGCATCAACAATTACTCCAACAACAAGAACTCTCCCAACCCCCTCAACACCAGCTCCACGACGATGATGAAGAGTACGAGGAAGTTGAAGAGGAACAAGAAATTGAGGAAGAAGTTGAAGTCGAGAACGAAGACGAATCGGACGACAACAACAATAATAATCAGATCTCGTCCACGTCGGCAGGGGATCAAGGCGACGATGACGATGACGATGACGATGAGGAGCCAATTGAGAGTCTGATGGAACCCTTTGCGAAGGAGCAGCTTATTAATCTGCTCCGCGAAGCAGCGGATAAGCATGAGGATGTGGCGGAGCGAATCCGCAGGGTGGCTGATGAGGATCCGGTGCACAGGAAGATATTTGTGCACGGGCTTGGATGGGATACGAATTCGGAAATGTTGATGAATGCTTTTAAGGCGTATGGAGAGATCGAGGATTGCAAAGCTGTGACTGATAAGGTTTCAGGGAAGTCAAAGGGTTATGGATTTATTCTGTTTAAGAGCCGTAGTGGGGCTCGCAAGGCGTTGAAGGAGCCCCAGAAGAGAATTGGGAGTCGTATGACTGCGTGCCAGCTTGCCGCAGTGGGTCCTGCCGCTGCTCCTGTTTCTGCCGCGTCATCTGTTACTGCTCCACTTCAGCCAGTGTCTGAGTATACTCAGAGGAAGATTTATGTTAGCAATGTTGGGGCTGATTTGGACTCGCAAAAGCTTTTCAATTACTTTTCCAGATTTGGTGAGATTGAGGAAGGACCATTGGGGTTAGATAAGGTGACGGGTAAGCCCAAAGGGTTTTGTTTGTTTGTGTACAAGAGTGTTGAGAGTGCTAGAAAAGTGCTTGAAGAGCCTCATAAGAATTTTGAGGGACATGTTTTGCACTGCCAGAAAGCAATAGATGGACCTAAGCCTGGAAAGTCTCAACAACAGCCAAGGCACCATGTTCCTAGGAATGATAATACTGCTGGATATGGTCCAGGAAATGCTGCTGGACCGAGTCATATGATGGCTCCTGCGACTGGACCGAGGATGGGATTTAATCAAGGCCCTGCGGCGGCACCTGCACTGAATCCAGCACTCGGGCAAGCTCTGACTGCATTGCTTGCGACACAGGGGGCTGGATTGGGAGGATTGACTAACCTGCTTGGAACACTGGGAACTGCTGCGGTAAACCCGGGTGGTGTGGCTGCTCCGGGTATGCAGGGATATGGGAATCAGACTAATGTGAGTCCCGGAGTAATTGGAGCCTATGCCACTCAAGGAGCTATGCAGGGTGGCTATCCGAATCAACAGATGGGACAGGGTGGCGCTGGAAGAGGACAGCATGGTGGTGGGCAGTATGGTGGAGTTGCCCCTTATATGGGCCAATAAATGTGGTATGGTTTATTGAACTCTTTGTTTTTTTGTGCTTTAAGCGGTCTTGGTAATTAATTATGGTTTTCATAGAATTGGAACTGGAGTAGCTATTGTAGGGAAAAGCATGTTAGCATTCTAGCAAGTTTGCCTACGTCTACCAGAATCATGTAAAATTTGGATGATCCATTAGTGTTATTTTGAAGCATCAAAAGCCTGCTTAACCTGTCACTTTTTCCCATAGCATTACCATTTCAGTACACGTTGATTTCATCAAAATTCTTTGTTAATCGTTTCAGACAGCTGCCACAAGGTTTGTGATTCTTTGTTGTGCCATTACTTGTTTCATTTGTTCCTTTTCAGCTGTAATATGCACCTAACCATCTGGAGATGCTGTCTTATATCTTATGTTTATGTTAATGTGAGTTCCACATGGCACTGTCAACAGTTCTAAATTATGGCTACAATTGTTGAAACAGGAAAAAAAAATTGACTTTGAAACATTTTGTTCCTTCAAATGTTTTATGTTTTCCGTATTCATTTTGCAGATCTCCTATTAGGTGCATCAGTCTTTTATGTACTGGCCTGCCGAATCTTCTGAAGTTTATGGAGCTTATGCAAAAGAAGTCTTTACAAATTTGATCAAACATTTCTCTTTAGTTACTACAAAGTCTTGTGTCTTAAAATGTTAAGCAAGCTTTCTGATTTCCCGTCTTATTTTGTTCCTTATGCTTTGCCCTTATTTCAAAATATTGTATTTCAGTTTACAAGCTACAGGAGCAAATTGACTTGATAGTTTTCTGTACCCTATGGTTCTGATGTTGAACAAAACTATCTTTTTCAGATTTACTGTTATGGATTAAAGATTGCTTCAAATTTGTATTCTTTTCTTAGCTTCACTCTGCCTTTTATTTCAATGTCTTTTCTAAAATATTGTTTATGGTTCGGAATGAATGGACCTTGTTATCTTGCATGGGCTTATTTCTTTCATTTGAGGAAACATTATAGACAGCCTTTGTGATTAATTTTAATGAAGCATGCTCAGTGATATTTGAAGGCCATCGAGTTCTGCATTGGATTCTTTATTTAGTTTATGTTGTTGGCTATATTTTCACTGTATGTATTCTTTATTGCAGGTTGAGCTACCTTAGTGTTACAATTTTTAGATTGTTATGCTATGACTTGTGAGTTTAGGCGAAACTCATCAGAGGAGCAATTAAAATGGATCATGTTTTATCACAGTTTTTATATGAAAATGCCAGTCCAATTTTGGTGTTGGATTTTTCTGAAATTTCACAACTTACATTTCCATTTGATCATGTTAATGAACTTTTGGTCAAATGTGACTTATCCCGTCAGAAGGGTGTTCTGACTGTTGTGTGGTTTAAATTGGGTGGGAGATCTTTTGTATTTGACTGCAGAAGGGGAAAAAAAATAGAAAAGAAAAGAAGGCATGCATTTTGTTGTGGACTATTTAAACCTGAAAAATTCTTATTGTAAGTTTAGAACCATATGCATCTAAAGAATTGATGTGTCAAGTTTTCTACTTTTAAAATCCTTCAAAGAGTCTTCCAAGTTTTATCTTGAACACTCCTCTTTATTAGAATATAAGTTACATGCATGGTTCACAATCTGACATACATTGAGTATATCAGCATACATCACCAGAGAAAAGCTGGGTGAATGCATTGGAATCAAGAGGTAAGACTTGTATTTTGTTTTTCTGGTATTTAATTGGAAAACATTGATTTTTGTTACCGACATTGTGCTTTGTATTGAATTTAATAAATTCTGTTATTGCTTTTATTTCACGTCACGTATTTGATGTTAAATTCAATTTTGGCCTTTCAATTTTGGCATATTGTGTCTGGTAAATAGTTGCAGTGAATGTTGTTTTTCAGGATTTGTATCCCGTTTAAGATATCTTTATATGCAATTTTTGTTCTCTAGCATTTATATTTACATCAAAATCGACCGAAAGAATAAATCTTGAAGTTGCCTTTCCTTGTAATATTCTTTTCTTTTTACCCTGCTGACAGCTCTCGTTATTGTATCAGCTCATTTTTCACAATTAACTTACCTGTTCCTAAAGTTGATTTCTTTTGTAAAGTAATTTTGAGAATTGTAGTTTTACTTAAAAGTAAATTTGAAGTTACCAGATTCCAAATGAGAATTCATTCTCTCCTCTTACTTCTTTAAGTAGGTTTGCTTGTTGCACTTGAACAAATTTTGTGTGTTTCCTATAAAAAAATTTCTGTGCCCACAAATTGGAATATTTTTATCAAGTGGATGAATAAGTTGTGGATTGAAATTCAGAAATTATTGAAAAGAGTGGTTATTGAGAGCATGAAGAGATTGTGTATGAGAAGGAATTAAAGGTGTTTTCTTTATGGTGTGGTATTTTTGTTGGTTTGATTCTCTGCAGAGATTGAGAAGGAAGATAGGAGGGCGCCGTCAAGGGAAAAGTAGCAGAGGATGGATGGATGGGATGGATTGGTTTCTTTCTGTAGCTACTTATAATTCGTTTGCTTGCATCCATCCAATTATTGCATTGTTCAAATGTAATTGGGATAAAAATGGTATAAAGCTAATAAATTCTTTTGCAGTGGAAACTTACCTTAAAATCTATATATTAATATAAAACGGAATACACTTTAATTAATGCTAGCTGATGTGTAGTTTTGTAGATTTTTTGAAATTAAAATTAAAAATAAATACATTTAAGTTATTAAATATTACAATCAGCATTTTGATTTTGATCTTTACCTTAATTATTGCATGAAATTGTATCTTATTTAGTAAGAATTTTGAATTATCCTAAATTAAATATTTTTTATTAAAAATATTTTTTTGTTGAACTTTCTATAAATAAAAATATGTTAACAAATTATTTGATATCATCTTTCGTCAAATCTTAATCAGTAAAAATATTTTATTTCTGTAATAAACTAATTTATTTACTTAAAGTATTTGCATTTTTTATATTTTAAATATTTTTATTAAAATTATATTTTACATAAAATAACTTATCAAAAAATATATTATAATTTAAATTAATAAAATTAATACAATTATAATATAAAACATCCTGTCGCATTGCGCAGACATTACGACTAGTGATACTACTAATTATCAATCCAATCTAATCCAATCCTGCAAGAAGTTGTTGGAGAGGGTTGTTAATTCGTAGGTTGTGTTGGGGGGTTAGAGATGGTCGGGTTGACCTATGCTTTCCATGATCAAACTAATATTGACAGATTAAAAAATTGATAAATCAAATTAAATTAATTATTTTTTATATATCAAATTAAATTAGATTATTTTTAACGGTTTGAATTGGTGTTGTTTGTAAAGAGATACAAATTTTAATTTGCTAATCTGATTTTATTTTATTTTTAATAATATTATTTTTTTTATTTATTTTATTGATATTTTTTAATATATTGAAATGATAATTTTAAATATAATACTATAAAAATTAAATTTTTTGAATAAAAATATTTTGAAATTTATACTTAATAAATATTATATATATAAAATTTGGCGGTTTGAAGAAAAGACAAACCACTACGCTAAATAGTAAAAAACGGTTTGGTTAGAGTTGGTTTTAATACGGAATGGTTGATTTGGTTTTTTTCCACTCATGTTTGAGTTTTGAGGAGAGAGTTGGGGAATTTGTAACAATATCTACTAATGGTTGGTTTCACTTTTAGAATGTTTGATTCTTTGTTCTTTAAAATTAAGTCCAGCAAAAGATGGAGTGAAGAGTACAGTACAATGTCATCAAAATAGCATGGTACAAAATCAGGGGCAAAAGAGTCAACTTGGCCACGCTTACATATTTCCGAAGTAAACAAAAAACTGAGCATAGCAAGCAGCTCGAAAAGTTTGAAAATAGTTGTCCACTGCAATTGCAATCAGCCACTGGAAAAGGTTGAAGAACGTTAAAGCCCTCATGTTTTATACGTAAAAGCTCGT